>JAYJMB010088834.1:0-18797 GCA_036873735.1 Pouteria campechiana | reverse complement strand
GGCTCGGTTGTGAAGGTGTGACGCGTTGAAAGCCTTGAGGCTAGGGAGTGGCTGAGTGCGCCCTGTGCCAAAGAGGATAGTATCATGTTGTGTGTATTCCGGCTCTGGTACCACACGTGACGCGTTTTAAAACCGTGCAGGCGTGTGCCCAAAGCGGACAATATCACACTGGAGCCCCGGGTTGTTACAACAGCTAGACAAATACTTCATCTATCATAAGTAAAAGATGAGTAACAGTCAGGATAAATCATTGGTCTTCACTCAACATTAGTAATGCTCTTTCCATATTGATGAAAAAATCAACCATTGCAGCAAACCTTGACCAAAGCTTATTAAGAAACCAGAAATCATCTTCTCTAAGGTCGATGTTGCAGGCATTCCAACATATGAGAATTAAGCAAAAGTAAGAGAATTCAAAATATGCTAATCAGAACATCTTCTATCATTAATGGAGCTCACCTACCATCAACAACTAGAATTCAAAGCATCTATAAATAAAGCATCATTGGAGCAGGAAGAACCAACATAGTATTGAGAAAATCATTCAAAATCCACTTGAGAGTATTTACTGATCTGAGCTAAAACCTTCTGCAATCCTTCAAGAGTCAAGAGCCTTGCACTCTAACCTTTCTCAACTTTCTTTGAAGGCTTTCAACTACTTTTGGGAAGATCATTTACTTTTGCATTCAATTTTACGAAACCTTCCCCTATGCTTACTAAGAAATACTTGTGCTTAAACTTCTAATATTCATTCTTTGTAAATTCCTTGAGTTAATGGTTGAGACTAGATTCAAGAAGAGCTGTAACAATCTAAATGTAAACAAAAGCTATTTATTTAAGTCCCCTAGAGTTTGAATCTAAAAGAGCGTTAGGAGCATTGTGAATACGCCTCCTAGAGCTAGAATCTAGAAGAGTGCTAGGAGCACTGTTTATGCCGCCCTAGAATTGGAATCTAGAAGAGTGTTGCCAATACTATTATATTTCTGCTATTGGGAATAGTGGAACCCAAGATACTAAGAGAAAAGTGTTCTACAAAGAGTAGAGTAGAGTGTTTACTTGAACACTGTAAAAATCATTATGTCTTATTTATTTGTGCATTTGTTGATCAAGTGATTGATTGCTAGAGGGATGATTAATCTTAAAGGGGTTGAGAAATAATTTTTAAGTATCCAATTCATCCCTCCCATCTTGAGTTTTTGCCTAATCTTTGGGACCAACAGAAACATCATTAAAAGGAAAAAATCAATACCAAGGGGGAAACACTCAAAATAGAATCATGGGAAGAGAAAATAAAAGCCAGAGCAGAATCAAATCAATTGCCCATAATTTTACAGTATGCAATTTTTGGAAATAATTCATTCTCTTTAGTGACTATGTCTTCTTATTTTACAAATGTAGAGGATGAAAAGTCATGGCATATCCAAGATGAAGACGTGAAAGTCAATATTTTTGAAGAGTAGTCCGCAAAGTCAATGGAAGTAAAGGAGGGTGCACAGGAAAAAATCCACAAACCAATGGGAAGATTCAAAGAACCAGTGCATTGAAAAGCCAAGATGAACTGGAAAGAAGACTAAGAAGAAAAGAGTCAAGCTAATGACTATAGCTTAGAACTACTTCTCATCCCTTATCTTGAAGGATTCTTTTAGTCTTTTTGGTTTTGATTTTATTTATTGTTTTGCTTAGTTACTTTTTGATTTTCTTGATGCAGGAAACCCCTTCAAAAAGTTGAGCACACCATTAGAAGCAATCTTCCTCCACCATCAAAGGAGCACATTCTTTCATAAGGGAGTTTTTCCTCCCTCGTTCATTATTTTTCACATTGAGGACAATGTCTGTTTTTAAGTTTGGGGGGAGTTATGTGTGTGTGTGTGTTTTATTTATCGATTTGGTGTGTTTTGTATGAGAAAGAAATCAAATTGTTTTGAGCATTGATCAAGGTTCTTATAGGAGACTAATGTTATGAATAGGATGTTATAACAATGGCTAGGAAGAAAATGAAGGATGTCACCATTGTCTGTATTTTGATCTTGAATGCTCATCCAATTTACATTAGATTCTTTGCACATTTGATCACATAGCCATTTCTTTTTGAATTCATTGAGTACTTAGAAATATTTTAGGTGACTAAGTATGCATAGCTCAGTTCGAACTCTAGAATTTATTGCAATTATTGTTTGAGATGAATATTAGATGATATAAAAGAAAAGAATGACTAAGAACTCATCATCAATTTGGGGGGATTACATCTCCATGAACTAAAAAGAAAATCAATTTGGGGGTGTGGTAGTAATATAGCCCAAAATTTTGGGGGAATCACATTCCAAGAATATAAAAGAAGATACTTCTGAAAAGTGTAATAGTAATACAACCCAGCACAAAAAAGGAAACAAGAAGAATAAAGATGAAAGAAAAAAAAAATATTTTCTACACATCTAGTATAGTTTCTCTTAATTTGTAAATTCATAGGGTTTGTATTGAATAATTTTACTTAGTTGCATAAATTAATCTAACTATGAAGTGATTTAAATTGTAATGGCTATAACTCTTTGCACATGTACTAAGGAATTGAAGGTAGAAAGGATGATATTCAAGTTGAAATTCTAAACATGAATGACATTTCAATGTTTCCTTCTAAGATATATTGATTTTATTGAGGTCTTATGATAATGAACTTGATCAATGTAGTGTTTGTCTCTTTTTAAAGTTTATTCTTTGTGTTTTACTCGAGGATGAGCAAATTAATAAGTTTGGGGGTATTTGATGAGATCATAACCCTTCATATTTTAATGCCTAAATTCACATGTTTTGAAACTTTATTTGACATGATTTTATTAGTTCATAGCTAAATTTGATGAAATATTACACCTGATGGAGTTATTTGGTTTTTTAGGTAATAAATAATGTCAAAAAGAAGCTGAATGTGAAAAGGCACCATTTTGAAGCCATTTCTGGTACCAATTGAACTGATTTTGGAAAAGTGGTGAACATAAATTTTGAAATAATTCAAGTTAGTTGTCAACAAATCAATAATCATCAAATTTAGAGCTCGTATGGGGAAGTTATGGCCATAAAACTACAACTGTCTCTGAACTCAGTCTATTTTTGAATGTGCAAAAATGGTTTTACTTATAGTCCAATGTTGGCATATTTTAGGATGATTTGGAAAACATATTCAATATGAAAGTTGTATATCTCAAAGTATCTTTCCAATGCATTAGGAATCATGCAATTTTGAGATCTTATGACAAAGATATGGTCAAAATAGTCAACATATGTCTGATGGGCAGCAGCTTCCAAGCCACGACATCCAATTTGTTCAAGGCAATTTGTAGAGGTAGAAATTTCTAGGCCAAAACTTCCATTTCCAAGCTACGACCTCGGTGCTATGACCTTGTGTGTGTGTGCAGAATTTTATCCCCAACCTTCGCATGATAAAACCTGGTTTTGGGGGAATTTTGGGTGGGGATTTCTTTTGGCTAGGTTTTGGGGAGTCTTTTCTAGGGTTTTAGGAGCTTCTTTGAGGGATTTTGAAGAGAAGAACATTGGGGTTTTAAAGACCTAGAGGAAGATCGATTGCAAGGATTGAAACTTAGTCAGAAAATGGGAAGCCATCATTCTTACTTGTTTTCCTTGGTTTTTACTTGTCTTTATTCCTTATAATTGTGGATTTCTTTCTTGATTTAAATCATGATTTTATTAAACTATTATTTGCTTGATTTATTTTATATCATGAGTGGCTAATCTTACCCTTTCTAGAGGGGAGATGGATTTTATGTGAAATTCATGGTATAATCAATGAATTGATTGATTTATCTTGCCATTAGTTTATTTGTGACATCTTGAGATTAATACTTTTAATTTATTGGTCATTTATTGAATGATCTAGTATTTAAGGTTTGATACTTGGGAGAGGTAACCTTGAATCAAATCTTGGCATCAGAACATAAATTCATAGATGACTTGGGAGAGCTTCTAAGCTTTATGAAATTATTCCAAGGAATCCTAGATCTTAATGCATTCCTAATGTTCTAATTTTTATAGGGATATCAAAATTAGAATGTTAGGAATAGATACTTGACTTGGGGATATCAAAATTAGAATGTTAGGAATAGATACTTGACTTGGCACTTGGGAGAAGGAGTTGAGTGTTTTTATATTCTTGATTTATAGACCAATGCAATGGTCAATTGGTAATGAGTTAAAAACACCATGAATGAAGCATAAATAAAATCAATCTTCAAGAGTTTTCATACCCTGATTTATTTTATTCAAAGCCTATTCATTTTATTTGTTATTCAATTATTTATCTAGTGGTCATCTAGATAAAGTTAGAATTATTCAAAGCAATAGCTAACCATGAATTAAAATGCACAATCCTTATGAATATGACAACCCTCTCATCACTAGATTACAAAACTTGATGTTGTACACTTGTGGTTAATTTATAATGAACACTTTGGCTATGATCACAAGCAGTAGGGACAGGCGGCTGTTGTATCGGCTATGGTCGTTCAGGTAGTTCATGTCTTTCTGGAACTCGATTGGCAGTTGCGATAAGTGGTTGCCAGTTGTTTGAAGAGAAAGTGATGGACACAATGGTTGCATTATTTAGCTATGGCCTACACTTATACTTTATCTGCACTTTGATTTTTTTTTTTAGTCTTGAGATTTTTCATGTTAAATTCCTTATGATTGTATTAATCATCAAAATATGGATTACGACAAGTGATTTGTAGGTTTGAGCATTCACAATTTTCCCCTTTTTTATGATTGACATAACTCAATCCTTTTTCAATTTCTTTTATGATTTTTACATGATTTTTCAGAGACAACTTTTATGATTTCAATGTTAAGTGCATGAACTTAAACATATACTTCACTTGCAATGTTTTTAGCTATTTCCAATATATATATATAGTCATGAAGATATAGAAATTTCATCAAGTTGTATTCCTTTGTGACATTATCACCATCACTACGAACTTAAACATTTGTTAATCATGCTTATAATCATTATTTAAGCACATAACATAATCATCCATAGAATTTTCAATATAAATATGAATCCATTGTATTAACATGAAGTTTTAAATCAATCCAGATATAACCACGTGTATTCCTTTCAAATCTTAGTAAAACTTCATTAGCTTAGTTCAAGTCTTAGATAAGTTTTGTTGTCATTAAAACTATACACCTAGACTAAACATGAAGGTTGGGTGAGCTTGTCAGTGATCATTGTAGCATTAAAGGCAAATCTTTGAAGGTGTTGTTCTTTCCTCTAAAAGTTGCCGGGAGAGGTTGTCTTCAGTCAGAAACTTCTGAAGATCAAGGATTTGTCTCTGACAAGTTCAACTACCACTTGCAGAGCTTTATATATATACCTTTTAGATTTAATTGAACTTGAAAACTTTCTAGGGTGTGTTAGAGACCTCTAAAAGAGGATTTTGTTCATTTGAAGATAGCTCTAAAGAATTTTTATACTTGAATTCGATCTTAGCCTTTTCCAGAGAACTCTATAGTGTCCTTTGAGTTATTCTTTGAACTATTACAGTTGATTATCTTTTTGTATTTACAAGTTTTCTTCCTTTGTATATCAATTTGAAAGATATGTATGGGTTGATCATTTGAGTTCTTATATCTCATATCACTTTAAGATTAATTTCCTTATGTATTTTCTTGGTTTTATCATTTGGAATTCTACAACACTTGGAAATTAACATGTTAGTACTCAACTTTTTCACTCACGTGTTTGCTCATCATTAAAACTTAGCTATGACTATTCATTCATCATTAAAATAAATCTAGTTAAAAGGGGTTAGTCTTAACATATACCTTTCAAAATGAAATAAATGGGAAATTAAAGAAAGCTTTAAGAATCTATTAAAGCTCCCCTTGAATGAATGAATTGTATCTAGATTTTAATTTTAGGGGATTAACATGTTAATTTACAAGTAATTAATGCTCCTCCTAATTGATTGTAAGTGCTACTCATTCCTTTTCTCTCACTTTTTATCATAATTAAAAAGGTCTAGGGGGGAAGGAAGTAAACAGACAATGCAATGAATGCACATGTAGAAATAAAAACATAATTGCAAGAAAAATTGTACTTGTATTTATAAAAATTTCGAGTACACTGATAGTTTTTCAATACAAAGAGAAAATATAGAAAGAAAGTTGAAACATAAGAGCAACAATGGTTAAGTTAGGGATTTAGGTTTCTAGGTGTAGGTGAGGGGATAGTGGGTTGGGGTGTTGGGCATTTACTTAATGGTAAAGGTGAGGGGGTTAGGTTTGTTAGGCTAGGTGGAAGGTTGAGAGGGTATGGTTTTGGGCTTGGGGGTTCTAGGTCTTTTAGAGACAACAACTATTTTAGTTGATAGAGAAGGGCTTAAGGGATATGCTTCAAGAAGGGCTTGAGAATGGAGAGGGATGGTAGGGATGGGGTTGGAGGTTCGGAATAAGGTTGAGGAAATGACTTTCATTTGGTTGGTGTAGGTGGGTTTAGTGAGTTCAGGAAATGGGAGGGGAAGATGGGATATTAGAGTTAAATTATCTTGCCTAAGATATTTAGAGGTGTTGGATAACAGAGGTGTTGGATAACTTAAAACTACAAAGTGAAATCAAGTGCCCCTAGTTCATACAAGGAGCAATTTAGATCTCATCAAGAGTGATTCAAAGCAAGTAATCAACAATCCAATGTGTTGTTCTACTAGCAATGCAATGTGTTTAATTGGTATTTCAAGATGGAGCATCCAAAGTAATATTTTGGATTGGGTCACTCAAATGAAAATGCAATTAATGAAAATTACTTAAGTCCCAAGAGTGTGGTAGAGCCAGTCTCCACCACACTATGCTTTGCAACACTAAGTGTTCTGCAACACCAGTCTCCACCACGTCATAGTGATCTATCACTCCAATAGGGCTCTGCCACACCAAGCTTCACCACCCTAATAGGGCTTTGCCAAGCTAGGCTTTGGCACACCAAGGAGATGCTTCACCATGCCAAGCTTGGCCACAACGCTAAGGCTCTATCACACCAGAAGGGCTCTACCATGCTAGGCCTAACCATGCCACTAAGGCTTCACCACCCCAACAAGGAGACTCCACCACACCAACAAGGCTCTACCACCCCAAGCTTGGCTATGCCACCACGGCTCTACCAAACTAGAAGGGATCCGTCATGCTAGGCCCAACCATGCTATTAAGGCTTTGCCACCCTAACAAGGAGGCTCCACCACACCAACAAGACTCTACTACGCCAAGCCTGGCCATGCTAGAGTACTCTGCCATGCTAGGCCTGGCTACGCCACCAAGGAGGCTTCGCCATAGTAACAATGCTCCGCCATTCTAAGCCAGGCCATGACAAGGAGGTGCTTCACCATGCCAACTACCTCTGGTGGCTATAAAAGTCACAATTTTCAAAAAAAGGAGGATCGATGTTCTTCTTCTTCTAGAGGTATCTTCTTCTTCTTTGGAGAGTTTGGAGTGTAAACAGAGTCTTCTTCTTCCTCTCTCAGACTTCCTTCTTCTATAACTTTGAGCTCAGGTCTTCTTCTTCTCTGGTCAGAGTTTCCATTTCGAGATAAGTCCTTGCTATTTTTGGATAACTACCATGGCCACCTAATCGAGTTATGGAGAAATTCCACCATGGTGCATAGTAGTTTCTTTTTCTTATGATGTGGTGGGTTTTTTACTTTGAGGGAGGTTACCATTAGAGCTTCATGGGAGATTGAATAAAAAGCCTTGATTCATCTTGAAACCCATCTCTTTGATTTTTTAAATCTTTTAAAATGTAATAACATAATAACTACATAATGGGTTTTGAGCCAAACAATAAGGAAGATGAACTTCATTAATGCAATAGTAAAACCCATATCATTAAGATAGCTAGAGACGGTGGTTTTTTTTTTTTACTTTGGGAAATGAGGAAGATGACCATTCTTGGGTGAACTTCCAAAATTATGAATATCTTGATCATGAGATTCAATTACCCCTATAGAGGAACCCATTGGTGGATTTGTAACTCAATGATCCTACATGGAGGCAGGGTCCATAGATCATGGAGATCATACATGGGCCCACCTATCATGGGCCCACCTATCACTCTAAATTATCTAGGTAGGGCAACTTAGGGATCATAATAAGCACTAATCGCTATTATTAGGCTTATGTTAGGAATATATTATATATGATTTTGATGATAAAAAAACTTATATTAAATTAATAAACCTGTATGCTTAAATCTTTAATGATCATATATATATATATGATTATGAATTAATAAACATTAATGATTAATTAAACAAGCATACAACCTTCACTTTATGGTGCGTACACAATAAAAATTAATTAATCTTTACTGTATAAATTTTCTAAATCATATTAAGCACCATAATCGCTTTCATATTATGCATTCAATGAAAATATAGATTATCTTTACTTTACAATAATACAATCACATGAGGATAAAATACATTTTGATTTTATTTATGAAAGCTAAAAACATAGCAAGTGCAGAAATGTTCAAGTGCAGGATAATGATCATCTGCAACAAACTGCCATAAACTATCTACTATGTTCCAAAGGAGCTAAACTGATGAAATTCATCGAAGAAAAAGAAGAAGAAAGCAGAATACAAGCAATAAGAAAGGTTGCAATTGTTTAAAGAAAGCTTCCATAAACAAAAGCATGGGAGAAAAACAAGGCTTCAAAGATGTGTTACAACGAGCCTGCAGTGTCTATCAACCTCAATGAGAAAATATCAACAGACAAATGGAAAACAATAAGTTAAAGAAGAAGCCATGGTTAGAGAGCTTAAATTGTTTTTAAGAAATTCAGATTGCTTATACTTGATCTGATCAAAGTCTGTCCAAGATAAAGCACAAGGATGAAGAAGCAACTTAATGGGTTGGTAGACAAATGAATATAGACAAAGAAGAAAATATCGCCTAGACAACAATACAAAAAGTAAGAAGATTGGATTTGTTTGAGGATAAAATGATAACATAAATATAGAAGGGAGTGCAATTTCAATTGAATCAAGACAAATAGATTAAGATTGAAGAGATAAGGAAGTTATTAGAACAAACCCCTTCTGTTGCTCAAAGTGTGCAGAAAAGCTGAAGAACTTTGCCTTGTCTTCGGATTAAAAGGTCATCTATTACAACAAACAAAGTTTAGCTAAAGTAGAAGATAAAGTAATTGCTTCACAATGAGCATAAATGCAGTTGAACAGAAAAAGAGTTACTTGGATCAAAATGGGCTACAACAGACAAAGGTATGATTGTCTACAACTTACGACAGACAAATGCAACGTGCAAAGAAGTTTATCCAAGATAAAGTAGAACACACCTCATTTGTTACTTACACCAGATGAACACCTCACTTCATCTATTCGAGCAAGTTAAAGTTAGCTTCGTCTGGCATTTTCAATAGATAACAAGAATAAAAGAAAAAAATCACACTTCGTCTGTTAGTGCAAGACTGAGCAAACTTCATCTGTCATCTCCAATAGATGATGAAGAACAAAGGAAGCATATCTTACTTCGTCTGTTCATATTAAATGAAATGTTTGTCAATTGATCTATTCATCTTCGTTAGCACCATTCAAAGTTTGTCTATTATCTTTAACAGACAAAGCATATACATGAAGGATCTATTAACAGCCAAATCTTCTAGAGGAATTTTGACAGACAAGGAAGTGTTTGTCTATCAGGTAGTTCGACTTCATCCATGTCAAAGTTCGTCTACCACATAACAAATAAAATCATTCTTATGGAAGTTCAACTGATAGATAAACCTTGGAATAGTTCATCTACAACTTATGTTAGATAAATGCAGATAGAGAGAGGCCATGACTTGTCAAAGGAAAATCGATTTATGTGACTAGACATTTGTACAGACTTATATCAGTCACCATCTTTGGCAATAAGTGGTGCTACAAGACTTTCAAAGCTATGATGAGTTAATTGATGAACACATTTATCACAACTCATCCTTCTCTCTAAACGACGTTGCAGTAGCTTAAGACAAAACAGAAAGACCTGGACTTCAATGGCAAAAATCTCAAACGGTCTTATTCATTCATTGTTGCTCTTGTCTCTGCATTGATTGGCTCCCATCTTCTCCAATGGTCAATAATATGAAGAAGCTACTTAAGGATAAGAGGGAAGGATAATTCGGTGGTGGTGAAGGAACTCATTTCAAATATGCTCAATTTTATTCAAATTCTTCCACCCATGGCCAAGAGCTCAAACCATCTTCTATTCTTTATGAGCCTTAATCTGCAAATCTTTATGGCTATTGTTCTATATTTTTGGAAGATCTTTTTATATTGTTAGAGCTGAAAGAGAGATCATATCTTCCCTTATGCTTAAATGTGTAATAGTTTTCTAGTTAATCTGAAGACCAGAGAGCTTGTGGTAAACTCGATAAACCACGTTATAATGAGTTGTTGGTGATCTCTGAAAGACCATTAAGTTTGCTAGTGAGTTTTGAAACTAGTGAGTTGGTAGTGAGCTCGAGAAAACTACTAAGTTTGCCTGTAATCTTTGAAATGGGTGAGTTTTCTGGTGCTAGTGAAACCAGAATAAGTGTTAGGAACACTTATGTATTCCATTGTACAGGGTATAGTGGAACCCAAGGCATAATGAATTAGTGTTCTTGCAAAAGTGGATGTAGGGATAGGGTCCTGAACCACTATAAAATTATTTTGTCTGTGTGTGTGCCTGTTTTATCTTTTTGCACTTTACTATTCTATTATTTATCTTATGCCTCATCATGCATAAGCACGAAAAGAGAGAAATGATCTAATGAGGGTTAAGCAATGAATTTTTATTTACCCAATTTACCCCTTTCTTCTTGGGTTAAGCCATCCTACAGCTTAATCTCAGCTAAATACGTTTAATCAACATTGCCCAAGTTATTTAAGCCATTCCAATCCATAATTCCATCACTTGTAACCTAGATTTAGGATCTCTCATAGGTTAAATGACAAAGATCGTCTACTTTCATTTTTCATGGGATATTGGAGAATACCATTCATTCAAATTGTTCATTTGCCTAAGTCTAGGATTGAGTCACTGAGCTGTTACTCATCGAGTCAATCCAAGCAAAACTACTATAATTAAGTTAGATCTAGCCAGCTTGGTCCTGCTTTTTCTAATCTTCCCATGGGTAAATGAGAGAGTTGAGTCCTTGCTGAGTCACCTAAGTGTAACTCACTATGTCAAATCTAGGTAGTTTGGTTCCTCTTTTCTTAAGCTTCTCATGGGCAAATGAGAGTGCTAAGTCCTCATTAAGTCACTAACTCATTGAGTACAAAATGCCCAGTTTACCTGGTCCCATTCTTCCTAGGCTTATCTCAAGAATATAAGATAGTTGAGTTATTGAGTTATGACTCACCAAGTCAAATCTTGTTGTGACTCACTTACAATCACCCATATTTCCTAGGTTTCCTACAATTATAATGAGAGTCGAGTAACCCCAAATTACTTATTTTTCTGTATCTTTTAGATTTAAGCATAAAAGAGGTCACTCAGTCCTAATCCCTTTTGGGATAAACCAATAGAATCAATTTTTTTTACTTTTAGGTTGACCTCGCAAATCCAGTCTAAAGCCATGTCATCCTCTCTGCCCATTGGTTTAAGGCGATCCATAAAATGTCAAGCCATTGCAATGTGCTCGGCGACCCCAAAGATAGTACATCCACTCAAAGGAGAGTGCATTTCATTTTTTATTTTCTAAATGTATTGTATTTTTCCTTTCAATTAAGGGTTTTTTCCCAATGAGGGTTTTAGGATGTGAACACAAATTTTTGATGTATACAGAGCAAGTGTAAATATTTAAGGACATCATAAATGAAAATTGTTTCATTTAATACAATTATCCTTTTCCATTTTTGTTTTTTTCTCGCCTTTTTTATTGTTACAAAATGGTGAACCCAAAGTGAAACATCCACTCTTAATCTTAAAGGAAAAGTAATACCACATCTTAGACACAATGTTTTTCTATGAAACTGACTAAGTTCTTATAACACCCCACTTTTAAGGCACTACCTACTTACAATTTTGATGAGAATGCAAAATATCATATGTTATGCCCTTAATACTTAATCTTTTACACCTATTTGATTCCTTAATATACTCATTATTCTTATATTTTGATTTAGGAGACAATTGGAAAGGTTAAGTGCAAAAAGAAGTCAATTTAGGGATTTTGGATAACTTCAGATGATGACTCAAATTTTGTTTTGATCAGTTCGAAGATCTCGCAATGCGACAAGCATGGATTTTT
Source organism: Pouteria campechiana (assembly GCA_036873735.1). Lineage (NCBI taxonomy): Eukaryota > Viridiplantae > Streptophyta > Magnoliopsida > Ericales > Sapotaceae > Pouteria > Pouteria campechiana. The sequence goes on along the minus strand of JAYJMB010088834.1, from coordinate 6,503 downwards.
AATGGAGATCTATGGTCGGCCAATCTTATATCCCACTACGGATTGTACATCGAATGAAGTGTAGAGGAAAAGCAATAAGGAGCAAAGCACTGAAGGTAGCAGACTGGCGCCAACCCACTTCACATCACCACCACACCGAGGAGCAAGGTGGCGCCGGCGGCGCCCGACTCCATTCCCCACTTTTTGGATTCTACAGATTTTATGATTTTTGTGTATTTTTGGCTCTATTTAATTAGCAATTTCCTAGAGTTTTGGGGGGTTCTTTTGTTAGGGTTTGGAGAGGACTTGGTAACTTTCGACAGAGAATCTTCTTCTTCTATCTTCTATTTTATTTTCTTTGTGATTTCATGGCCCTACATGGCTAAATTTTTATTCTTAGTTTAAGGAGACAGAAGCCTCAGAATAAATATATTATGAGATTTAATTTCATTTAATTATTCAATTTATAGTTTAAGTATTAAATGTTATTTTTTATTCATGATTATGATTGTTATATTTAATTACTAGGAGGCCTATTCGTTTTTATTCATTGCATTCTATTGCTAGATTAGATATCAAATCTATAATCATTTAATCCCTCTAATTTGTGAAGTAACTACGGTTTAATAACTTGCTGATGTTGCAGTTATTAAATCTTAGAAAGAATATTTGACTAAATTAAATGCAACCACTGGTGCTTATGTTGTTTAACTTCACCAATCTTTACAAATCTTAAGGTTGCTATTAGATTAAACCTTTAGCATTGGTCTGGGGTTGTTTAATAGTTAGGGTTAATTATTAAGGTTCTAAATTTGGTTACCAACGATAGCACACCAAATTCAAAGTAGAATCTCATATAGAGTCTCCCCTAAATATTCAATTTCATATCTATATAATCATTTCCATCTAACCTCATTCATCAATGACCACCATTATACATGATAATACACACGCACACCTTGCCCAGAATTGCAAGTCGCATCATGATAATAAGTGATATTACATATACACATATATATTCCACTATTATGACATGCCAATGTAACCAATTCATACATGACTTCATATATAGATAATTTGAATCTTTTTAATTTACAACTTATACACATCACACTGACTGTTAACAAAATGAGAATTTAACATAAAAAATTCTCAAGCTTGCATGAGGGTCACTGCCTATTCCTAGTCATGAGCTCCAACCTCATGTTGGGCTCCATCTTTTGACCTGTCAAGTAAAAACTACACATAAAATAGGATGAGTCTGGGTGAACTTAGTAAGTAGGCAGAGTGATAAACAATAATGTTGAAATCATTAAACTAAACAATAGCAATTAAATCTTTTGAAGATTACCATTAGAAAATATATTTATGCCATTTCTTGAAATAGAATGTCCACATGCCTTCCTAATCCACACTCGTATTTAGTTTCATTGTCACTCATCCTCATAATCAAGATTTATATATTGCCTTATCGTCAAGGCAATTTCATCTGCATGCATTCATCATCATCATATCATTATTAAGGCAAGACTCTTCATTAAAACATTTTTATCCACACACATTCTTCATTTTCATTTCATTACAAAAATTGCCATTATCATCAAGGCATTCTCATTCATATGCATATGTCATTTTCATATCATTACTAGAAAATATTTTCCAAACGTGAAGCATCACCCTTTCCTCTCTTTGAATGTTGCCAGGTCTGGGCCAACTTTATTGTTATCCTTTACGGTACCTTGCCTTCATTGCAACACAAAGATCACAGGTTCACCACCTAAATCTATTGATGAGATTAGGTATGCTCATGAATTATAAGGTATCACTGCCCAATTTTACAAATCATGCATTTCATAGGAGTCATATCATTTTTATGCCATCAAAGGTAGGTGCCATCAAAGGCATGTTCATTCAAGCCACCAAAAGTATATCTACACCCCATGCATGTTGTATCATATCATAACCATGCAGCCTAGGCATGTTGACACCTCACTAGTGTCATATCATATCATGACCATGTGGCCCAAGCATGGCGACACCCCACGGGTGTCATATAATATCATGACCATGCCGCCCAGGCAAGGTGACACCCCATGGGTGACATATCATCTCATGACAATGCCACCCAAGCATGGTGACATCCCACAAGTATCATATCATATCCATATGTGTTTGTGCCACCAAGGCACTTCATATTCATATCACATTGGTGCCATCCAGACACTATCATGTTCATAGAGATTTGTGCCACCGGGGCACTATTGCGTTAATGTCATGTTGGTGTCACATAAGCACTATCATAGCCACATCATAACCCCACACAAACGCCATTTACCACATACCCTCTTTCTTCCTTTTCAAAGTGCTCATGCAATGCCACAACAAGTCCCCCCAAGAAACCACACAAAATGACACAAATTTACAACCAAAATACATGTACAATCTAATTGCATTGGCACAGCAATGCTTTTTTTTTGTTGTTGTTGCAGCACCCAAATTGCTGCCTGTTGATGGGCATATTGATGGAGTGGCGCAGTAGCACCCAAGTTGTTGTTCCTTTATGTTCTGTGTTTTGTTTCTTCACTTGACTCTTTTTCAATTTTTCAATTTCTTAACCCCAATCATGCCTTTATTCTTTTAATACCCATTCATCTAGACCTCCTCACACATAATATGACTCAATTACATATCATATGATTCATCAATGCCCCTTATAACCATGCAATGCAAGGCCATGTAATGTCATATCAAAATAACTGAACATATAGGTTTGAATTCCTTTGCCCAATTTAAATGCATCAGAATGCATAACCTCATCATTTCAAATCATGATATGATATCATAATATCATGCAATATAGTGCCCATATTTAAAACCATGGGATATATTCCATCTCTTGCAAAATCATGGGATACACTCTATTCGTTATAAAATCATAGAAACACATATAAATGAATTCAATTTCCATCTAAACCTATAAGAATACATGAATTCATCATTTCCAAATCAAAACTTAATAAAACTAACATCATGTAAAATGCAGTGCCCATATGCAAAATCATGGGGTATTCACTATCCCCATCAAGTTCCAAATTTATATGTTTATATGTCTAATAGAAAAAACCTACTTACCTTAGTAGAGACAATTATACACTCTTTGATCTCAAGTTCAATAGCTTAATCTCAAATTGAGGTCCAATGGATCCTACACACATCACATGTGCCCCAAATAAAATCCACACAGGTTTAAACAAGAGGCTTAACTTAGCTTCATAGTAATTCATCCAATTAATGCCCTATCTTATTACACATCTACACAAGGGTTTAGAAATGGTAGTCCAATTCATGGACAACCATATGCCATGGATTTTTTCATGGCTAAACTCCACCATTAACATCATAATTAAACTTCCTAATCAACTTCACATGAACATACAAGAATAACTTCTTTAATTTTAAACCCTAATCCTATGGATTTGCAAATCGTACTCCATTTATAACAAAATTTATAAATTAACTTAGGAAAAATACTTACCACTATGATTCTTCATTGATTCCACTCCCAAATCTTCACTTTCTTCCACCAACTATAGTAAGGGGCTTCTTTAGTGAACTTACAAACTTTCTCTTCTTCTTCTAGCACTCAAAGGGAGAAATTTTCACTTAGGGTTGGCATTATCCACTCACATAACAATTTCCCCCACAAATATTTGGTCAAAATGGGTGTAAAATGGGAGCTAGAGAGATGGTGTGTAGAGAGGGAGAAGGGAGCAACGAAATTGGGTTGGATTTGGGGGTTGGATTTGGGGGTGATGGAGCATATATAGCTGCTCCACCTTCAGTGCTTTCGCAATGCATGCTAATCTATGTACCTACACCCCTTTTTACAACACTTTTTAGCAGTCTTTTTTCCATAATTCATGCAACCAATTTCTAATTCACATGTTCTTAATCACCTCTTTAATTTATAGTAAGTTACACACATAATTGTTTTCACAATTTCAGTGAATTCCTATGTACAGTATACACAAAATAATTATTTAAGAAAATTCCCTTACTTAAAAATTCTAGAGTTTCATAGTTCTTCCTTTCCATCTTTGCAAATACTTAGTCATTTTTTCATACCCACTCACTTTTCTCAAAGTACGGTTGAAATGGCGACCTCCTTGACCTTTGGATTTCTACTCCATGGAAGCTTCGCCATCAACTCTTACCTAAATTTTGATAAGAGTATTCTTCACTCCATCATGCTTCCAGCCTGTGATGCACCTATCACCTACAAGAGAGGTGACCAAGTGAGTTCCTGTCACTCCTAACGCTATCCCTTCTCTCCTAACCTCAACAACAATGACATTGAGAAAACAAAGAAGAAGAGGAGGTAGAGGAGAACGATTGTTTCTCTCTCACTCCCCAAGTTGTTGAAGATGAATCTATCTCCTATGCTGCTCCTAGAGGCCCCAAGATTGAAAGCAGACGGGTCAATTCTCCCACCAAGTAGAAAACAAGGTCAAAGTAGCTAACCTCCCCAAAGTTAATAAAGGGGAAACAATTGGCAATTCCCTTAAATTAAAAGTTCTTTAACAGCAATGGGAGGTACACATCTGGTAGGGCTCTCAAGAATTTAGTTAAGTTCAATAGAGAAGTTAGAAGTAGGCTAGCAAGAAATGGTAGGCTGAGAAAAAGGTCATTTCGCAAGTTGACCATTTAAGAGAAGAGAGTAGGTTGGAAATAGCCTTCTAAGAAGCATGTCATGATGAAAATGGTGTCATCTCCTTCCCTAGATGCATGTTAGGGAAATAATAAGTTTGAAATCCTAGAAACTCTCTATTGCTCTCAAAAAAGAGAGATTGATAGAATGAGTACCATCCGCATGCCTTGGAAAACATCAAAGACGATGAGGAGAGAAAGAAGGCCAGTTTCTGTTGGTTCCTTATGGTGGGGGGGGGGGGGTGAATTGAGCTTTTCAAAACTTTGGCCAAATTAAAATAGTTTGTGCTAAGAAATAAATGGAATTGTTCTTACACAATACAATAGATAAGTAGTTTTATACTGGTTCATCTTGAGCTAGGTTCCTACTCCACTTCTTTAGTTAGTTTCCTTTATTTTCTTAGATTCCACTAACACAAGTCAATAATCACAAGTTTATTTTCCTAGAGCTCACTGATAAACTCTTTACAATACAACAAGTATTTTCTACTTCTAGAAATACAATATCAATACTGTAAGCCCCTTGGTTGCAGAAACATTATAAACACTAAAAGTCTTCTTACATAGGCAAATGCATACACAAATAAATAATAGTGAAGTAAATGATATATCAATATGAATAAAAATTTCAAACTTATGAAAGTATGGTGTAGATGTTGTGTTCATGTTTGATTTAGAGTGTAGTGCAAAAGGAGTTGAAACTTGTTGGAATAAAACTTTTGATCACTTATAAATGCAAGTGTAAGCTCTTGGAATGTTTAACTTCTGCTTTCAGCTTCTTAATCTTCTATTAACCAGCTTTGGATGTGATTAGAGCTATTGTGACCAATTTTTTGGATAATTTGACCATTTTAGGTTGCTTGAAATCCACTTAATCAAAAAAGTAGTCAGCATGCTCTTCAAAACTCTAAAAGTTGATTTCAGAACTTTGAAGATTGGATGGGCTATGTCAGTTACCATTGCAGCATTAAATTTTAGACTTCTATGTGACCAACTTGTTTCGTTTGAAGGCTATCTTGAGATGGAAGCTTGTTCTAGCAATTTCTTCAAAACTCTGAGAGTTGTGGTGCTCCCTCCAAAACTTCCTTTGAAGACTGACAAGCTCAACTACCACTAATGGTTATTTTTTCAAACATCTGAGGCTCTATTGTTCCTCTAAAGGATCCTCTAAAGACTATCATAAGTCTAAAACTATTTCTAGATGACATTTAAGACCTCTAAAACTAGATTTCCTTCCTTTGAAAATTCCTTCGAAGTATTTTTAAACTTTTCTTAATTCCAGAAATTGCTTAAGGCTTTTAAAGTAGCCTATAAAGTTTCCTTCAAAATTTCCTAGCTTGATTTCAGACTTCTTGAGACTTATAAAGTGTCCTTTGAAATCTTGAAACTCAATTTTAGATTTCTCTAAATCCTTTGAAATAACTTTTGAATTACTTAAACTTGATTTCAAATTCTTCTTGAAGCTTCTAAGTCTTCCACTGAATTGCAAAAAATGAATTTTCTACGGCATTTATGTGTTTTCTTCCTTTAAAACTTAAATTGTAATATGTTTGCATTGATTTCTTAATTTATTACACTGTATTGTTTGGATCACTGAAAATCGATCAGATCAGGCACAGTAAATGATGAGGAAGAAGTAAATGCACATGGAATGACATGACCGAAATTGGTCGCCTTCGGAAAATACCAAAGGATTTTTCCATTATTATTAATTTTTCCTCAAATAATTACACTTGCTGAGTACATCAGAAAAATTGTGTGTTCACATCCCAGACCACAAGTGGTCCTAATTACATCTCCACACTGGAGAAAACCCT
>JAYJMB010088832.1:0-11251 GCA_036873735.1 Pouteria campechiana | reverse complement strand
TTTTTTAAACCCCAAAACGCCCCCCCCCCCCCAAAAAAAAAAAAAAAAAAAAAACTACAAGTTCTAAACAAAAACCCCTCTTAACAAAACTAGAATACGTTCATACAAACCACTTCCACATCCTTCCATCTACTTAGAGCAAAAGGAATATGCTCGCAGACTTACTACAAATAACAAAGCTCATCAAGAAGGGCATCTCCCCGTCTAACCTGAATATAAGGGTTGTCTCAAAATTACCCCTCCCCTCAATCCTCCAACAGTAGTAAAAGTTGCATCAATACTTGGTCAATGTATGTTAGCAACAATGGTCACAGCCGAAACAGGTTGTCAAGTATCTTTCAAGAAACTAAAGATGATTGAATTAACAAAAAGGAGCCCAAATTCAAGAGATAAATTATTGCACATTACTTTTTGCCACAAAAATATTCTCTGTAATTTTGATTTGTACTCATTGATGTTTATAATTACACTATATATATTTCTTTACATCATCAATAAAAAATATCAATTCTTCAAACATTATATATACTTTACATAACTAACGAAGTCAATCTAACTTATGCCTAATTCAAGCATAACAAGGCTTCAAAATAAAGAAAATAATATAAGTTCTAGACTCAAGCAAAGAGTTCGATACTAAAGAAGTAAGTTCGGATACCAAACATGTCAAGAAGTCCAAGTACCAAAAATACGAGAGCTAAGTCTCGAATATACTCATTGCCGAAGCACACAAGTCCAAATACTTAGTTTTGGGCATGGCCAACTCAACTCCCGATTTTGTCAAGACAAGCCATGCAACCAAGAGTAAATTGTGTCAATTTAAGTCCAAAATCTTAACTTCGACGTAAAAAATAATTTTTGGACATAGCATTTCATTTTTGAATATAGGCGAATTCGGTGTTATAGGCTTAATAGTTCAACCAAGTCTGAATTATTAACTTCGGAGATGGTGATTCACTTTTGGAGATAAGTAAAAAAGGGTTATACAAAGCGAACGGTTCATCCAAGTCCAAAATATTACTCAACTCCAAACATGGCTACTCAACTTTGGACATGGCTATTCATTCTTTAGACTTAGCTGAATACAGTTAGTTTTGAGTTGTTGGAGGAAGGAGAGGGAGAAAGTGTACCGTTAAAATTGGATCTTTAGGATTTTTAATTTCAAGGCCCTCTATTTTTTCTATGATATAAACAACCCCCGCATTCTCAATTTTTAAAACAAATATTGACATTTTTTTATGATAAAAGATGGTATATCTTCTGTTGATGAAAGCCATTTTTCCTTTCTAAGATGATTGGTTGAATGAAAACTCATATCTTTGCATTTTAACACACACCATTTGATCATGTAGCCATTTGCCATTGCAATGATAAAAATTCTCAAATCACGAGAACTAGAAGTGCATTTGTCGTGGCCATGCATTCTCATCAAACGTACAAAGAAACCACAAATCTGAAAAATGTTTGCCCATGTTCTTTTCTTCTTGCATCTAACCAAAGATATACATGATCTAAAAGGTTAAAAATCAATGAAGAGAATTCAAAATTTCTTAACTCAGTTGAACCAATAGAGAACATACATGGAAACACACTTCAGTAAATCACTTTCACTATAATACTTATTGTACATGGAGATAATTGTTGTAAGATACTACAAAAGATGAGCTACATTAATTATAAACCTATCGTGCATCCTATAATTGATTTGGAAAGCTACAAAATAATTTGAACATGCCCCAAACCACACCCAAGATAAGGTAATCTTAATGGATTTTCTTGCAATTTCGTCATCTTCCCCTCTTCTCTCCCTTACGAAACCCCCCAAAATCTCTCTTTATCCTTTAAATTGCTTGGCGAAATCTCATGCAATCCCCATTTTCCTTGTTTGTTAACCTTAGCACTCACCACTCTCCACAATAGTCATTCCTCCTTCGATCCAAAAAAAACTCCAGAAACTCCCTAAAAATTCCACAAATTTCCTCGCAACTTGTGAATCCCGCAATCTATGACAAGCTTTGGCTCTCTAATAAGCTCTTTCCTCCTCCTCCCAAAGAACTCCTCCTTGTCGTTGATATTCCAGTTTTGTCACCCGAAGATGAACCCAATCCTACTCTTTTAGCTATTCCAGCTCATGAATTCATCTAGGAAGGCAAGCTCTTTGTTGGAAATCTCTTCGTTTTGCATGGGGGCCTAAAATGGCTAGCACAACTATATAGAGTTTGATGACATAGAGTTCCATGGTAGGGTTCCGTTGATAAGGTTGGATAATGAGGGTGGGTTGCGCGGGATGGGGGGGACATGAGTGGGAGCATAGGAGGAGAGGGAAGTTTCTTGCAAGGAGTTGGGCGGGAGATCTGAAACATTCATAGTTGTTTTTTGAATCATTACATGCGTGTTTTTTTTTTAAAAGTTCACTTTGAAAAACACACCTCGTCCCCTCTGCCTCTCGCAGCTGGCTTTCGAAATTCCAAATGGCGCCTTCATGATCCGACGGCAATTAAAGCTACACTAGATTATTCCCCCCTACACACACACATATATATATATATATGACGGGTATGGTACCCTTGTACTAAAGTAAAATATTGGAATATCTTGAACTGTTTCGAGGAAAGGTGGTCCGGATTTGGCTCATTGCTTTAAGCATGATTTTGCAATCTCTAATTTGCATTACTGGTGTTCCATTTGTGCAATTCCCTAAGGATTTTCCGACTGGCTGAATGTTACACATGAAACTCTGGCGACAGAGTATCCCCCGACCATGCCGGTAAAAATTCAGATTTCATATGGAAGGACTGACTCAAGGATATTTTTGTCATTTGAACGTGCTCTCATAAATCCAGCTCTTTATTTCTTTATCTCATATACGTCGATGACCTCTCTACTGACTCAAGGATATTTTTGTCATTTGAACGTGTTCTCATAAATCTCTCTCTCTCTCTCTCTCTCTCTCTCTCTCTCTCTCTCTCTCTCTCTCTCTCTCTCTCTCTCTCTCTCTCTCTATTTATTCATCACTCACCCGCAAGCTCTCCTCTTTACATCATTCTCCATTGCTTTGCTGAGAATCACAAGCTTTCGTCGTATGAAGAGCTGTTAGCAGCATGGGACGATCTCCTTGCTGCGAGAAGGTAGGCTTGAAAAAAGGTCCATGGACGCCTGAAGAGGACCAGAAGCTCTTAGCTTACATCGAAGAACATGGACATGGGAGTTGGCGTGCACTGCCTGCAAAAGCTGGTAACTGTCTGTGGAACTAGCTACTCTCTTCCTTTCCATAGCTGCTGCTGGGTTGTTGCCTGTGGCTAATTGTCTTCTTACGAGATGCAGGCCTTCAGAGGTGCGGGAAAAGCTGTCGGTTGAGATGGACTAATTACCTTAGGCCTGACATCAAGAGAGGGAAATTCAGTTTGCAGGAGGAACAAACCATCATTCAGCTCCATGCTCTTCTTGGGAACAGGTCATCCTTTTTGTTCTTACTCAATTCTTCCTTGTGTTTGTCTTATTATCTTTCCTCTATACTTCCTGTGATGGATTTTTCTTCTTGAGCTGATGATGGATAAAAACAGATGGACACAAATGCAACAGAATCTAACATGCAGTAAACACAAACAAACAAATTCATGAGACCTTATGACAGGAAGAGCAAAGGCGAACCTCACAGTGAGAGAGAGAGAGAGAGAGAGAGAGAGAGAGATTTGTAATTGTCCTCGTGTTTCTTCATGACTTGAAGATTCTCTTCTGCTCCTTCATCCATGCATTTATATTTTCTTTTCAGAGAGGTCATGGGTTTTGTTAATTTTTCTCACTACCCTGTCAGAGCCAACGAATGCGTCAGTTTTTGCTTTCTATTTGTGCTCCGTTTTATTCCTTTTTGTTTGGTTGGGGTCAAGAAAATTACTTTCTAGAGAATGCAGGGTTTACCGTTTAATTTCGACTAATCGCCATTTTAGTGAAATTTTCATATATCTTATGATGGTTTTCCTTTTCTTGTCCAATTTTCTTTCTTGATTTCTGTTACCATTTTCTTTACTTGTTACCCACAAGTTCTAATTATATGAACTCTCATCTTAAGCAATTTCCGAAAGGTAGATTTCTTTATTCCCCAGAGACAATGATATTAATGGCTCAAATAACGTTGAAATACTTTCCCAGACAAAATTTTTAATGCTCAACCTTTTCACTCCCTTTATCTCTCTGTTTTTTTTTTCTCTTTACCACTAAAATTCTTAAATGATGTGTTTACGAATGTTATTTCAGTTACTAATTAAACAAACTTATAATCCATAATCTGCCATCGTAGACACTCGTTAGGAAAGCATCCCAACAACATTGGCATCACCACAAGCATAGCACCAGCGAAGCGGACGGGAGGGAGAGAGAGAGAGAGAGAGCAGACGTCAGAGCTCGGGATGTATAGAATAGATTTAATATTAGTCTCCTAGCCTCTGAATTTATAAGCTTCTAGCAGTTGTAGTCGTCTTTAGCTGCACCCTTGGCTATAAGTCAGTCAGTTTGTTTGTTCAGGATGCGTAAATCAGTACTGAATAATTCTCTCCTAGTATTCCGAATTCTGCAAGGAAGAAATATGATGAAAGAGAATTTTGCTAGGTCTGGAAATGCTTGCTTTGGAATGTTAGCATGTTAACTTTAAAAAGAAAAATTACTATTTCAACGATCTGATTTTGATGTGCTTTTCTTAGGTACATGGGTTTGTCAATAATTTCTAAGAGTTTGGGTATCTTGTGTTTGTTATAGATTGAAAATGAGTTTGGGTGGCATATGTTTTTTGGTCTCAGATGGTCGGCTATAGCGACGCATTTGCCTAAAAGAACTGACAATGAGATAAAGAACTACTGGAACACGCATCTGAAGAAGCGATTGGCGAAGATGGGAATCGATCCAGTGACCCACAAGCCCAAAAGCGACGCCCTCGTCTCGGTCGATGGTCAGAACAAGAACGATGCCAACCTCAGCCACATGGCTCAGTGGGAGAGTGCTCGGCTGGAAGCCGAAGCCAGGCTCGTCAGAGAATCCAAGCTTCGGTCAGCAGCTGCAGTGGCGGCGGCGGCTGCTGCTGCCGCGTCGTCACCGCCCTCATCCTCCTCCCTCCAGCCTAATCTGGGCTCCTCCTCTTCGGCTGCGATCAACCCAGCTCAATCAGTTCCATGTCTCGACGTGCTCAAGACCTGGCAGGGAGTCTGGTCAAAGTCAAACAAAGGCGGCATCCCTGGCATCATCCCGCCCGCCAGCCATGATTTAGATTCCCCCACTTCCACACTCAGCTTCTCGTCCGACAACACTCTTCCTATATTCCCCAACCAACCCGTTGGCCTCTCTGCTGCTGATAATAACAAGGACAGTAATAGTCATAACCCGACGACGTCCATGATCGAGTTCATCAATTCCTCCCCCTCCTGCATCTGCAAGGAAGAAGCGGAAGACTTGAAAGGCTTTTCTAAGCATGAAAACGCTAAGATGGAGAATTCAATGTTCCCAATGCATGATGTGGTGGGGTTCTCGACGGAAGGTAGATGGTCAGCTGAATCGTCCAAAACTGCTGGGCATAATTTCACGGATGGCTTCACTGATCTGCTTATGGAGAATTCTGATGAGCAGAATGCATCCGATGGATCCGACAATAATGTTAATGCCGGTGGAGATGAAGACGAGGGTAAGAATTACTGGAACAACATTCTCAACTTAGTGAATTCATCTCCCTCGGAATCGCCCTTATTTTAGAGAAATGGTGGATTAATAATGGGACAAGTAGCTACTATTGCTCCTGTCCCTGAGTTAAAACCAATTACACAAATAGTTAGCAACTGATGAAACGACGTGAAAGTTTTAAGGAAATTATATAGCTAGCTAGCTCATTAGTCCTGTATCTCTCCCTGTCAGCAAACATCTATCTGCCATTTGTCTACGTACCAAGACTCAGAGAAAGACAGAGACTTTGAAGTCAACGTTTGGAACGCATTTGGTGGATGGCCAGATCCTGCTCAGTGAGTATTCATAAATATATAATATATATTTATGTGGGATCTCAAATGTATAAAGGGAAGGAAATTGATGAATAAATGTTGTAAGTTGATTTTTTCTTCGTAGTGCAAGAGTGGGGACTTGATTTGTTTTCGGAGTTTTGTGTATGCTACTGTGAAAAATGGATCAGCTGTGTGTTATGGTAAAGCAACCAATATTCCAACTCCACACTCGCCCATATTTACTACCACGCCAATTGAAGAAACCTGATCAATAAATACTCGGTAGGGTGGGATGGGGGGGTCTGAGTTACTACTCATTCCATCAATGTAAGTAATTAACCCACTAGGAGGTGGCTAAAAATAAAGCCGATTGAAAGCACTAGCTAGTGCCTAGTGGACCACTTGAACAGGAACTGGTGCCGATCGATGCAACCATGACTGTTCTCTCGATCGGCAGCATCTTCATCCCCACCGTTTATGGGGCCTTGAAAGCCCCACCAGCGGAGGGCATCAGACCAATCCTGAATTTTCTTTGGGTAAGTGTACATTTGATGTTTCATTTTAAAACTTATAATAATTTTATTTTTTTATATTAAAAAAATATTTATTTTATCTTTATTCATTTTAAAAATAAAATAACTATGGGTATTGCCAAGTTGGCATTACTTATGGTCTTTTGTATTTTTTTATATATATATATATATTTTTTTTTTGCCCCTCCTTTTACATCTCTTTCATGTCAAACCAAATACACCCTTTTTAAGTCTCCTGTCCCACCAAGGTAGCTGGTTCAGCTAGCTAGTGATGTGCACGTCCAAGCATTGTGGAGGGAAATTGGTGTGTTACTCCTTAATTACATTAAGGCTCAGTGCGAGACAAATTATGTAAGTACCCCACAATGATGTAAGGCCAATTAAATTAATGGACCAACACGTGCGATTGCTTATGAATAAACATTTATAAATTTTAACTACCAATTAGGATTGGGGATATTTTGATCTTGTAATTGTATTGACTGATGGATGCGAAGAAGGGTTAGAAGAGGCGAGTGCGCGGATGATTATGACGACTTTGTCGTAGGGAGGGACGGAGGGAGTTAGGTAAGGGTGGTGCATTCAATGGACATCGACTTTACTGCTGTTAGTTTCTTGTCACCTTTCGTACCTTTCTCAAGACTTTCTTTCGCTGATTTCTCTCTCTTTCTCTCTCTACCCCCAACAAAACAATTTCTTAACTGCGGCGGGCCATGAATTATTAAATGAATGATCGGATCGAGCCCGTCTGACACGAGCAACGCATGCGAAGAGATGGGGGAGGACGCTACGCATACGTAAGTACCAAATTAAGATGCAGTATGTAGTGTACATACTCATTCCCTCATTTCCGAATCTTCCAAATCCATCCATCCATCCATTCTCAAGATTTATTATATTAGCTGTCCAATGAATTTAGTGCGGTCGTCCTTGATCATTTAATTTTCTTTTAACTTCGATTGTGGACCAGATATATGGCTGGCTGGGCTTTTAGAATTGTCAAATCTCCAAGAGTCCGTCTTGTGTATACCAGTCAGAATTAAGTACGACAGCAGGTCTTTATAACGGATGCTCAGAATTAAGTGCGACAGAATTTCAAAAGCATTTAGCTTATTTAGACTAATGCTTTTATAAAGGTTTATAGCATTCTAATAATTAAATGAATTAATCTAAATAATTATTTTGATTTTTCATATGATTATACATATATTTATCTATTTAAATGTCGTAGTTCACAACGAGTTTCCAAATGAAGTAATTCCAGGTATATTATAGTACTGAGCATGGTAGATAAATATTATATATGACACATGCGCAAGAGATGATATTTCTTCTACTAATTAATGTCATTTACTGAATATTGCTGGCCTCCACGGACTTTGCCGTTGTAGGGGTGATTACCCAGATATTTCCCTAGCGAAAGCTAAAGGTGGGACACTAACAATAATCAACCATTCATGTGCGTACTCGTGAGGTCGCACTCCCACTGGGCCATGGATGTGATATCGATATATTTTTGGAAAAGGCTATATATATATGTATATGATCAGAATTATTGTACTAATATAAAGAAGCTCCTGTTGAATGATTGACGTTCGGACATCACCTATGAAAGCTATATTAGTTTCCAGCTGAATCCAATTTCAAATTGATTTGAACTTCCTAATCGATTAATTATGAGCATTTATTTGCTGATTTTGATGCATCGAATGCTTTCTTCGTCGCCATCCATCTTAATCAAACAAGCATTTGCAGGGCTGCTGGAATCCGAGCCCTTCTCATGCAAATTAGCTTTCAAAGTCATTGTCTATAAGGACACTTTTCACTTTAGATGCTTAGGCAATGATAAGTGTGTGTATATATATATATATATATATATGTTCCAAAAAGATTAAGAAACTAAGCAAGGATTCTGTATAATATTATTTCTTAATTAACATTTTTCTTTATTATTTGTCATGAGATTGTTTATTAGTAAAGTAGAAAGTACAATAAGAAGTAAAAGAGATTATTCCTCTTTTATGAAAATGATTATATAAGCCATTTTTATACCATAAGATGGTTTGAAAAATAATTTTAATGGAAAATTTAGTTAGAATAACAATGAAAAAGTAATAAATAAATATTTTTTTAAAGGTTTAACATAAAAGTACTATATTTGGATCAATATTATCAAAATTGAATCATTGGTTAAATTGGTCAGGCAAATGGTTCATAGTCCAACTAGTTCCATGGCCCATGTTGAATCAATTTTTTATTTTTAAAAAAATTTTAAAAAATGATGGAGCATAATTTTAAAAAATCTAAACTATAAATATTACTCTAAATATATAGATCTTTTATAATACTTTAATATTTTAATTTATATTTTTATTCTATTAATAATATTAAATTTTAAAAAATAAATACTATTAGACCAAACTAGGCTAGACAAGGAGGTCAGGTGACCGGTTCAACGCGAACCTTCCGGTTCAGTACGGGTAACAATGGTTTGGGTAGAAAGTACACTTCTGGGTGTCATTGTCGATTGTGTTTGGAGAGACAGTACACGGCTGAACAGAAGTGAAGACGTAAATTACGTTGGCCATAAAATAAATAGGGATAATAATAAAGAAACATATAATAATGATGAAAAATAAAAAGGATTATAATAAATAGAGCAATTAAATATCACATCAATTTGTTGTCTTCGTGACATGGGATTGTATTTTCATCCCCATTTTTAACCATTGCCAGATGGGTAACCGGCTACCAACTCAAACATGCCGAATGCAGTGCGAAGATTGGAATCATGAGGGTCGGCCTGAAAACTTTTGCTACCAATTGAAGCACAGCCACTGAGCGAGAATGGCAGCGTGGATTTATTATTTTGAAGCCTGCCTAACGTTATTATTACCATCCATGGCTGCGACCTCTGTTCTGTTTTGCTTGGCCAGCTGTTCAGATCCCACTTCATCTTGGATGTCACTATCCTCCACAATTTTGGAATCCCATTGCTATAAACTGTCACCCAGTCTACTTTACTCATTGCAAAAGAGCGTGAGAAATGCTTGAATCATCCCAGCTGGTTGCATTAAGCACCGTGAGAGGATAGGAGGAAACTGCTCTTAAATGGGTGCGGTGACCGTAGTGACTGCCAACTCAGGCATTGATAAGTGTTTAAGAGTCGTAAGACTGTATATATTAATTGCAGTAAATCTTTTAATTGGACACATATCATTCTTGTTACAGATAGGTTTGGGACGAAGTTGCATCCCAAGTTAAGGGTTTTGAACGATGAATTGATCATCTCTTTAAGACACGACATGTCTTCGGATCGGATGCTGACATTGCAAGCGAGGAAAATGAATAAATTAATAAAATAAGGGGAGGAGAGTCTTCCAGCATTTTGGCTTTTTTCGGCGTCCTTATAACTATAATTCAATTAGCCAAGGGTAACTTTTGAAAACTTAAGTTGTCTTCTGTTTGCTTTTTTTGCTATTATTATTATTATTATTTTATCACTTCTCATTAAATAATTGGCTCGTGAACTCCATTTAGCTATTGAACAGTCAGATTCTCTCTCTAAACAGGCCATGTCCTAGGAGCACATAAGGATTTCTAAATAAACAAGGAGACGCACCTGTGCGGCTAGATTTAGTGTGTTTCCCTCCTTATGTTAGTCTACGGAATCCTCTCCGCATACAGATTAGGCCTGTTTCAAGCATACATAGCGCTACTGACTCACTCAAGCTAAAATATAAAAAGATTAGGTATGTGTTTCCAAGACCATAAGCTCTCTTCAATTATAATCTTCTCCTAAAATCCTATTTACTAACTTGAGTATAAAAATATTTATGTCCGGACGTATCCTCTGACATTTTTTCAGCCTTTTAGAATTATTCAAGGATTGATTTGGGCGTGACCCAAATAAATTAAAAAAAAATAAGAGGAGGGTCTTCTGGCATTTTCGGCGTCATTATAACTACAATTCAATTAGCTAAGGGCAAACTTTTGTAACGAAGCTGTCTTCTGTTTGCTTCTTTTGTTATTATTGTTATTTTTTTTTTTCATCACTTGTCATCGTTTGCATGCATTAAAGAATTGGCCCGCCCTTCCCATATGCAATGCCAACATTATCAGGCCGCCACGTGGGTTGGTTGAATGCATGATTTGGTAATTATTTTGGTGAATTGAGAAATGAGCGAAGAAAAGGAGGGCAACGTGGAACAAACCATCGACGGGTCATTGGTAATATAAAATGTGGGAGTTTGCATTTATGAGAGAGACGCATTTGAGGTCAGGTTTTGGCCACATTTCCGATGCCTAAGGGCACATTTATTCCAATGTTCTCTGCGTGCCTGCTGATCGATATTAACATGGAAGGCGAGGCAACGGCAGGGAATCCCTTCCCACATGGGGCTTTCATAAATCCATGTCTAGCCCAACTGTATCATTTATAGCTCCCTGTCCCATTCCATCGCATCGCATGGCACACCCTCTTCGATCCAAGGATAAAGGGGCAAAAGCCAGTAGACCAGCTAAGCCACAGCGGTTCCTGTGGAACTTGGATGCAGACAGCACCCTATTGTCTTCCCTTGCTTCTGGGAACCCAGGTTTTCTGCTCTCCCAAGCATTTCAATGTAATTTAATTATGCTGGATGGCCAAGAATAGGCTTCCAAAGCACTGATTCTTGGCCCCCACCAAATTTGACAATGTATAAGACAACTGCCCTAGATCCTTTTCTGACGCCACCTTTG
>JAYJMB010088831.1:2475-18803 GCA_036873735.1 Pouteria campechiana | reverse complement strand
TATCTACGAGGAATCCCAACGAAACTGACCGCACACCCAAGAAAGGCTCCTCACTCTCTGTAATAATACGACGAAAAGCACCTTAAAAACTTTGTATGGGACGGCGAAATTCAGGACATTTTTCTTGGGATGGATCGCGTCCGGATGCCATTGTCCATACGTGTCTAGCATAAGATATATCTAAACCGTTGGTTGGATAAACATACAGTAAGGATGGGCAGATAAATGGTGGGAAAACGGCGAAAAAGTCTCCTTTCCCAAAAAACTTTTTTTTTTTTTTTTTTACTCATGATTATAAACATTTTCAATATCTTCGACTTTTCATCCCGAAAAATCTACCCAAATAGAACGCTTAAGGTCTTACTAACCTACCGAAGTAGGTCACATCAGTCGCAAGAAGTCTCGGCTATTGGATGCTCCATCCATCAATTATTTATATATGACTTGCCAACCAAAACAGAAAAGGTTCACTAATATCCCGATACAATGTATGTGGAAGCGTTCCAAGTTTCTAGAAAGTCATACAAATGCTATGTCCACATGCTACGCATGAAAATTATAAATGTAACTAAGTTTGGATACATTACATGTACATCAAAGTGGGCTGTAGACATACGATGACGTGGGTAAACATTTGAGGATTAAAGTGATTGATCTCCCAACCAAAATACTGTCGAGGTGGGGAATGTGCTATGCCACGTAGAAAAGGCATCTAATCTACAGCCCTACGACAACACACCTGCGGCAACGCATCTTGCTTTGGTGCTCCAAGTGCACGGAAATAGATATTTTGATTTGTAGACACACGACCCCAGCATTGCAGCTTTCATGCAGCAAATGGGGGACAGATCTGAATCTGTAGACGTCAAAATTTCTGAGATCCCTCGGGCTTATCTCCAGACGAATAGGAAACGGGATTCAGAGGATGATCCCTCACAATGAGGCTCAGAACTTCTGGCCGTGCATAATGTCCAACCACATCAAAATCAAACTTGGCCCGTACAATCTCTCCGAGATCTGCAGATATTCAACCATCAAAAAGATGTTTCTAATCAGCCAGGGTTGGATTTGAGAAGCCCATTAAGTGTGAGCTGTATTTATATGCTCTCTTCTACCAAGGGCACATCAATGAGGGGGGTCCCCACATTGAGAATTCTGAATCTGGATGCCAAAACTACAATTTGCTGTCCAATATGAAGGGATCTTTTTGTTGTGGGGTATCCCAGTCCAGGATATAATTGGGGCACAACTAACTTAATTTTCATTAGTGCTAAAAACCGGAACATGAGTTCCTGTGGTAGTTTAGGCACGAGAACAGAGTAGATGAGGTTTGCTTGCTAAGGTTGCTATCCAAAAAGCACACAACAAGATCAATATGGTGTGTAAAATGTTAAGTAGAACCTGCATGCTGGTATGTATATTCTTTTCAGCCATCATTTACTCCTTTCTCAAGTTGGCCTGCTCAATTTGCTGATTAGCAAAACCCTTAGCCTAGCCAGAGAAGTCAATGAGGCTGCCACCATGGTCAGCTTGGAGCTCATAGGCATTTACCAATTTGGCTAACGCATTTATATCTCCTCAATTTAGGACCTAGTACCCATACTTTGAAGTGAAACCAGCTCCCGCACATGCATACCAATTTCCTGGCATTGCTAAATTGGAGTCTCTTACGCAAATTAGCTGCAAAGGTTATGGTAATACCTAGATCTGCAGAGATAAGTGCCTCCCCTTCATAATTTGGTCCTGCCAGAACAGCTCCTGATGGTGAAATAATGACACTGCCTCCTGAGCACACAACTGACTCTGGTGGGAGATCATCATGTGTGCCCCCCCACACATAGTCTGGTGGAGGTGGGTAGTCTTTCCTTCGGCAGAATTGGTTTGCTGACAAAACAAAGCATCCACCCTCTAAGGCAATGTGGGTCATGGAAGCCTGCCAAATGTCTCGGGCATCAGCCGTAGGAGCACAGTATATTTCAACACCTAAGAAAACAAATCTGTCTCATGAGAGATGCAAGAGTGAGGAATTATGAGAAATATTTAGACTTAACCGAAAATAATGTCACTAGTTGGAAGTATGGTTCCTTGAATTGGATGTTTCCACCTTTTTGAATTGCATATACATATTTTCAGCTGATAAACATGAAAAATCAAACAGTCCCAAAATATAGGAAGTAATATTGCTTCAAACATCACCCACATAGGACAATTTCAACCTTCAGATTAGTTGCCCGGTAATAGACAAATAGCAAGCCCACATACATCTCCAATGGAGTTTATCACATCCACAAAATGACCATCCAGTTGGAGTTTATTGCATTCACAATTTAAATTTGACAAAAAACAAGTTAACAGATTGGTATAGCTGTGCATTTTATTTAATGTAAATATTTTTGTTAGATCTTTTTCTAACAATATAGTGACACTGTACAAAACTATCATCTCAAAACATCGGTGGTGATACTTGGAGGTTGGAATTTGCAGTCCTTGTTAAGCAGCAACCAAAAATGCTGAGACATAAGCTATTTTTCTGCAGCAACGAACTTTTCCACTTGTTCCCATCAACTTCACAATGTCAATGGGCAGCTTAAGGACCAGTGAACCTCCCATCCCATTGTCATTTGGAACATTATCTTTTGACTTGGCACATATGGCTCACATGGACATGGCCATGGCCATGACTAGAATAACCTCTTCTTTTCTTTGTCCTGTCATTTTTTACTCATCTTTGTTTTTTTCTTTTTTTCTTTTTCTTTTTTTTGGAGGAAGAGGGGAGTGTCTGGCAAGTTGTTCAGGTAGTAATACCCACAGGCTCAAATGAACTGTGCAAATAAAAAGTAAATGCATATGGGAATCAGAAACCACGCTATCATGAATGTGAAATGGTCCAGGCTCAGAAGCAATGAAGGGTTAATGATCCTAGCTACCAGTTGTGCATATGAATTAAGTAGAGCTTGTGAACATCGACATATTATATGAACTCAGTGATCGCTCAAAAATTAAGATAAGGCAACAGAGAGAGAGAGAGAGAGAGAGAGAGAGAGAGAGAGAGAGAGAGAGAGAGAGAGAGAGAGAGATCAATAAGAAGTTACCTTTCCCATATAGAGCTGTTCTTAATAGAGGCATCCTATTCTCCCAGCAAATGAGAGCTCCAATCTTTCCATGTGGAGTGTCAAAGACAGGAATAGTAGAACCATCCCCAAATCCCCATATTACACGTTCCAATGCCGTTGGCATCAGTTTGCGGTGTTTTCCCATGTATTTGCCTTGAGGGTCAAAGAAGAGAACTGTGCAATAGAGTGTATAACCTGCCCTTTCTATCACACCCATCACTAAATAGACCTTATATTTTCCTGCAAGGGCTGCTAATCTATCAACTTCAGGACCTGCATGCATAAATAGTAATATTGCATCATTAAACCAAGAAATCTGCTTCCCAAGAATGAATGCACGAGCGCACATGCACGCACACACACACAGAGAACCGGGGGTGGGGCGACAAGGAGGAGGAGAATAAGCATGAGAGAGCCCTAGGGGATGTCTGCTTTGAAAGACATGGGTCAAGGCCCTTAAGCACTCAAGCATTTCCACTAATGAATTATCAATGAGCTGTGTGTAACATATGGTGATATATCATCCATTAATAAATAGAAAGCAATAGAAATCAAAGGCGTCTCTACAAATAGCAGTAATTACACAAAAGCAAACAATTTTTGGAAATCAACATAAAAAGCAGAAGGCAGGCAACTAATAGAATCAATTGTACAGCATATTCTCTTCCTGTCCATGTTAGCGATTCAAATTCTTTTCTAAATTAGATTCACCAACATGTAACCTTGTATACAATTTGACTCAATTATGGACCACACTTGAGTTCAACAGGTCATTAAGTCTTTTCATACCACATTGACCTATGTCCCTTTGAGATCTTTTGCTTTGAAAGCCACCAACTCTCCGAGTGCGTAACATTTTTCTCATCATCTTGTAAAAAATCTGATGTCTTGAAAACCAAAAGCAGATGTCACCATTGCAATGGTGAATGGCTGGCAATGCGCACATGTAGAAGCAAAGAGCAGTATTAAGCAAACGCTTTAATGCCACAATAGAAGAATGTCTAACAAACCTTCTGTATAGAAATATCTTTTCACAAGAAGAGAAGAAAAAAGAGTGAGAAAGGCTTCAGCCTTGCTTTAATGCTACAACCTAAGAATGATTTAAAAATCTTTTTTAAGAAATGGGCTGTGGAAAGAAGGGGGAAAAGGCTTCGGCCTGTTCAATTTGCCATTGCTATCACTCATGACTAGTATTTCAGAGTGACAGTATTGTGGTTAGCCCACAATGCCCCTTCAGTATTTCTGATGCTAATGCCTTCTAGGCTTCTAGCTTTAGGAATAGAACAATAGCCCATAGATAAACAGTTCAGAAGAAATGCAGCAGAACCCCACAACTAAAGATAGTCGAACAGCCATTGTTTAGAATGGCCCATGATTTAAATTAGATAGACATTCCTTTTCTGCATAGGGGGCAAGCATGTAAAAGATGTGGGATTCTCAAGGCATGGAATAAAACACACATAGCCCAACAAACCTTATCAACACAGATGACAAGGATTCTTCCAAAAATTCTGGAGATTTTACCAGGCACATCAATAGCTGAAGCATGATACTTTCGGAACTCTTCCTTTCCTTTGGCTGAACGGCTACCAATTGTCACACCAAAATTTGAGCCACGAGGATAACCACCAACAAATGCTTCTGGAAACACAACTAGTTGCGATCCATAGGCAGCAGCATCTGCAATCAGTCTCTCAGCCTTTTCTGCTCACAACAATAACATGCATGCACAAGTTAGATACGCAATACAAACATAAGCCATAAACTTCAAGTTTGTTTTCAGCATTTACTGAAGTTCAAATGATAAAAATCCCGTTCTCAAAATGTTGTACTTTGTGCACTAGATGCATTCAGCCAAAGAAGCTGAAGGACAAGTATTATTCCCAAGTAATATGTGAAAAACATATTTCCTCATGAAACAGTGCGAAAAGCCAAAGTTCCCAGAGAACAAGTCTCCAGGCTCACACAAATTCTTTGTGCATTCTGTAACTTACGTTTTTTCCCATTCAATTTAACTTGAAAGCAACTCATTTCCTATTTGAAAATCCTTTAGTGGAAGCATTCTGTCAGTCTGTCTCATTGCATCTTTTTGAAAAAAAAAAAAATCATGTACTAAACTGGCCATCAATATGAACACAGGATCAACTTACAAAACACTGTAACTTCGTCCATGTCACAGATCGCTAGCAGCATGTACGGACGATGCGTTTACACATCCCAACACTTGAGACATAAAGATTCATTCACACCAAGCTAAAGGCTGATTTTAGCCAATTCACCTAAAATGCGAAATGACCCGCGGTACTTTTTTCCCCTTTTCAAAGCAAATCCCATCACAATATGACCGCTAATACATCCATGAATCCAACTGCTATGAAATGGCCCATCTTCAGGACGCCACGCGCATTACGAGTGGATTCCAACACTCAGCAGACTATCCCAACCCAAGCAAATCAGCATTTAACCAGAGTTCAGAGACATCATATCAGCAAAAACTCCAACGCAACATTCCTCAATTATAAAGACCGCATTGGATTCAAAACTTAAAGAACTCCTCATAAAAGAAGAAGAGGGAGAAGAAAGAGAAGAAGCCGATACCTAGAGTTGCAGGGGTGTCGTAAAAAACGGTGGACGCCTGCACAACAGTGGCTCGAACGGTGGCCGACTCGGAACCCATGTCGACTTCCGCGAAAAAAGGCCCATCAATGGCAGCAGCCGAAGGTTCAGAGGAAGCAGACGAAGGAACCAGAGCCATTGATTCAGAGAGGACGGATCTACTTGCTCCCGTACTTCTTGCGGAAATGCTCCCTGACGAAATCGCTGCGGGCTTTGATGCGAGCTTGATGAGGGGCTCTGTTAACGTAGCAGAGGTGCGCGCCGATTGCGAAGAGAGAGACTCCTGTGAGAAAGCAGGCAACGGTCATCACCACCTTCTTTGGCGTCGACGGATAGCACATGAACATTTTGTAGAGGCCGCCCGGATAGAATTACCGCCCTCAAAATGAATGAATTATCTGGAATGGAGCCATGGAGGCCGCTGGCGGAGGATTCTAGTGGGAGGTTTTCCTGCCATAGGCCACGAACTACCGTACTACGTAAAATACGTTACCTTCGCGCTGTCACTGTCTCAGCTTGGTCTGTGGATCAGATCCGTTCGTATGCAGGATCGTAACATGGATAGTCAATAAATTGAAGAAGAATTAATTAATAGGATGATCGAATCGATCTATTTTGTGCGAGTTTAAATTAAAGATGGGAAGAAAACCAGTGAACCGGGGGTAAAGGAAAAGGTAAGAATAAGATTGCTTCACGGGCTTTCTGTGCTTTCACCGGCACATCGATTGCGTGTCTAATTTCATACGAAATTACAGGCGTTAATTTCGGGCATTGATTTGATGCTTTAAAATTAATAGAAAAAGCCTTTGAAATTTCTATAAGGAGACGTTTTTCCAATAATCTATTCAAATTCAATCTAAATATTGAGATGGAAGTTGAGATCGTCAAACTCTGAGGAGGATGCAGAACGATGGCTTAGCCGTCGGCTAGCGGGTATTTCTACAGCGTCAAAATGCTCCGCCGTGGATTATCTGCACTTTCCAGATGCAAAGCGTTTACCAAGTTACTAGTTCAAACCCAGCTACACCGGATAAACAATCACCTCGGCAGAGGTGCCCATGAAATGCCAATGCCAGAAAAGATAAATAAGCACAGAGGTCCCATACGAAGGCGGTTATTCTGTTTCTCTTGTCGATTTGGGAAACGACAAGAAGAGTGGGAAAAAAACCAGTGGAAAATGAGAAAATAAGCAGCGAAGAAAAGAAACTACAGTTACTACAGACATGGAAATTAGAATAAAGACTTAATGGTTGGGGATAATGATTGATTTTTGTTTGGACAAATGGTATGCCAATTAAAAGGTTGAAAAAGAACAAAATAGGATGAATCCCTTTCGCTTGTCACCGAACCGACCCTTCAGATATTTTTTAAAGGAATAGGTTGGAACAGTAGATTGCTTGTACCGGTTCGTTGTTATGCTTGGTTGGAAGTCTTGCACCAGTCAAAACATAATGCCATATCTTTTAATGATAAATAGCAAGGCTGACGCTGACATTTTGGCCACACACGAACAGTCCAAATCATGTCATTTAAACGTTTTAAAAAGCCATTTACATTGCCAACTAAGTTAGAAAAGAGCACACCTGTCAGTTGGTTGAGCATTGTCTATTCCATAAATGAGGTGAGAGCGTATTCCATAAATGAGGTGAGCGCGCATCAATCTCATGAAGCCTAACTCGATCAGTCTCCACATACGGCCCTAAAGCCTGTGTAGCCTTTTCATTTTAGGGTTGGTATATGCCATGTTTATTTCTCTTGTTTTTGTTTGCAAAAGTAACGAATCGAAAAGAAAAGATAAGACTACAAAATGCAACTTAAGGAAAGAGTACAAGGTCATTGTTTTAATTTCATAGTATAACTAATATTTTTTTTTTATTTTTTTCAGTTCTTTCCTAACAGAGTGATGAAAACATAAAAGAAAAGAAAAGACGGCCCATGGTTGTTCTTTTGCTAGGAAAACACATGCCGGACAAAGGTGAATTAAATAAAAACAAAACAGGGCAAATGAGGCATTCCATCCATCAGGCGGGCCGCATTCACGCATTCAATATCGACAACCACATGCCTTTTCCAAGCCATCAATCGTTTTCATTGAAGGATATGGAGAATGATTGCACCTGCACCAGATCAGCTTCTCTGCAGCATAGATTTCATGTGCGCGCGTGGTTGCACCACAAACACTGTAAAATTGTAACAGGATGAACAAACCTTTTTCAAAATGATTTCAATAGGCAAAACTCTGTTGTCAGCATCAATGTCCTGCAAAAAACAGTGGAAAAAAATGAAATCACGGCTTCATTTATCTGGGCTGCCTGGCTAATCTAAGGCTACAAGAGGCAGACTTTTTCCTTATTTGGAACAGCGTCTATCAAATGCAAATGGGCCTTCAATATTTTGACCCTCTCCCTACAATGTACTCACAAACTTCTATGGATTTTCGGCGTATGCAAATGTCATTGTTTCAGCATGGTGAAACTTCTACACAAGTTACATACTCAGGTTGTAATTTTTTTATTTCGCTTCACGCCACTATCTTCCGCTGTCCCAGCCAGGAATGTTTGCAGTAGCTTCATTTACCCTCTTTACCAAAGTAACCTGACAACAGCAAACCAATAAAAGTATAAAGCAAATGTAGATATTCGAAAAAATAAATAACTCCTTAGTTTACATTCTACCCAGATACGGGTCGCCAGGCCCAGATCAACATGAGTAGTCCTATGGTCAGGTAGTCTATTTTTTAACTGGAATTCAGGCCTAAATCCAATCATGATAGCCATTAAATGGCCCAGATTCATGCAAAGAGTCCTCGACCCATTCCTTTGTGCTGAAAATTCAGCCCTACTCAACTTGAACAGGAGAGTTCAAGAGCAGAACGTATTGCAAGCTTGGCACAGGATTCCAACTGCCATCTTCACCCATTGACAGTTACATGTACCTGCATGTTTTATCTTCCATGGAAGATGAGCACGACACTCATGATTTTACACACATCACCAAACCAATGCTTTGCCAAAAATCCTCAGATGATAAGATTAACTAACTCGATTCTCCCAAATTTGTGCACATGATGATCACGTTGTCAGTTTGCACAACCACAGCTTGGAAACTCAATTTGTCATTTCAATGTATCGAGGAAATTTTGAAGATACATGTTATTGAATCCATCTGACTTCCAGTTTCCTCCATCTGGGATAATCCAGTGGATGGCAAATTATCATCAGCACATTTAGGATTTGCCAAAATATGGGTCTCAGTTGCAGAAGAACCCAGCAGAATGCACACTACCAATGGGCAACATATGAAGCCCCCAGTTCAATTTCATGAAAGCTTTTAAGTAGCAGCAGCATGCAGTCACTAGGAAGCATGGTGATTGAACCTTTTAAAGGTACTTAGGCAGCGTTTACTACTCAAAGAATATCAATATAGAATAGTGAAGAGTTTGCTCTCCCAATATAAACATGTTTTATTCTTAAATGTTCTAGATACTGATTTAGAAATGATTAAGAAGAGTGCCAGGCATTATTCCTACTGAATGATGAACAAAATAACCATGAGGGTAAACTAAGAATCGGATTGCATAGATGCTAATTACAGTCTAGACTAATTGTAGAAATGCAAAGCAAGGACCTGGTCAGCTATGCCTGACCCAAGTGCTGTCAAGCCCACTTCAGTTCAGGATGGCACAACCCAAGTAGCACCGCTAGTAGCTCCAAATTCCAATAGGTTCTAAGATGAAAGAAAATAAACTTATATGGTTTTGCATAGATGTTAAGGAGACCAACTTATGTCCTGGTAAGGAGTGATTGGTTCAGAGCTCTTAAAGGGCAAAGGAAGACCTATAACATTGAGCCTGGACCACTGTTTCAACCAAGGATATCGTGCATGACTCAGTGGAATATGATTCATCTAGTTGACCATAATCGGTTAGGATAAGGCTTGGCTTGCATGTTGATGACAATGATGATAATTCAATATATATATATATATATATATATATATATATTATCTCCCTACTCCTTACCAGTTTACATCTAGGTTCTGGAAAATAATTCTATTCAGAAAATGGAAAACATGAAGCAAGACACTCCATTGATGCATTGATGATGCACAAGTGACAAAGTTTGTTGTGTGATTGGACTAATGAGGAGACAAGTGAAAAAATGGCAAAAAAAAATAAATTAATTAAGTGAAAAATCAAGGAACATGCAATAGCAGGATCTGAGATTCTCAATGCATCACAAATAAACGTGATTTAAATGTAATATTTCTTAAAGGTGTGTTAAATCCAAGGGTTAATGAACAAAACCATGCACACTAACGATTGAGATCTGAGAATAAAGAATAAAAAAGACAGAAGATGGAATCAAGGGAAAGAGACAGAAAAAATACAAATATTGAGATATATCAACTAGAAACCTATTAGTAAGCAGCTCATTCGATACACATAAGCAACTTAGATGCCTTCTGCGGGGATGCATCTCTATACTGTGAGCTAATGGAGAGAGATATCTGCTAGAGTTGCAGTTAAGAAAGCTTTTTGACCTTTCGACCAGATTCTCACCAGGCCTGAAAATATATATGAGTTCCTGGCTTCCAAATTCAAAGCACACTCCAAGCATTGTTGCATTATCAGTTAATCATGAACATACCACACTTTCAGGAACTCCAGGAGGAGGCAGGGGAAGATTTTCTGGTGGAGGACCACGAAGATATGATCTTTTGTCAAAGCGCCACTCACCAATTTTCCCATAGGTAAGCTCACCCTGAATAGGTAGAAAATATTAATGTTATAGCCAAAGAATAAAATCATGCCAAGAGGAAGCAAAAAGTTCACAATCTAAGGAAAAAAAATCTTTCAGTATCATGACTCAAATAGTAGCTTCACAAAGGGAAAATAAATTCATTTACCTTTAAGTTATAATCACATCCGTAAGTGTAATGAATTATGAACTTCTTTCCAACCTCCAAATCCCAAGGGGGCTGAAAAAAGAAGACAGAAAAAACAAAAGGGGACCATTCTCAGAGAGTAACAAACTGAAATCCAACCCATGTCACTAAAACATCTCACAAACTGAAGTCATTGAAGTTCAAAAGGGTGAGAACAACTAAATCATGGCAAATATTGTTGGGCAAGGTTCACTACCTGTATCATAAAATCTTTCCGAAGAATATGCTGTACACCATGCAAGGCAGATGCAACAGCATACCCATACCTTAAACCAACAAAGATGAAAAGACAAAAGATATCAAGGATGAATAAGTAACATGCATTGGCCTACCAGCATTCACCAAACAACAAAAAGGCAGAAGCAAAGTTTTCGGTAAGTTTCCTCACATTTCTAATACCCAACCAAAAGCTTTATCAGTCTCTGGATCGTCTTTCATTCTCATTGAAACATTCATCCATGTAGGGGCAATTTTCTCAAGCTGGGCCTGCAATCACTATTTTAACTTAATAATTGCATCAGATAAAGGTAAATTTTATCAATCATCAAACATACCAGTAGGTAGATACCAGCTAGCATTCCTTGGATGAAAAGCTCAGAGAGCCGAACAATAGCATTAGTCACTTTGCTTGATTCATCAGTGACTTGTTTATATACATTTGGCAAAAAATTACAGAACCTAACCCAATCAATCAAGCCCCAAAATCTCACTAGTTCCAACCTTTCCCATTCTACTAGCGAATTTTATGAAAAGAAAATGGTTACAAAAAAGTAAGTCACCCATTTTGCTACTAAAATATGCTCAAGCCCAATGAATACACTCATTCAATTATTGTGAATCTTCAGCTATGCTACCTGATGATCAGATTTTGATATCTTTTTCAAAAAAAAAACTATCCTTCAACATGTTTACCACTTGCATGGAAAGTCACAGATGAGATACTAAGAAGTGAAATATGTAATGTGTTTTGAGCAATAGATGTATTCTAACTACTAAAAACATTCCATATGCCCATTTCATCTTAGAGATGAAACAGGTTTTTAACAGATGCATCAGCAACAGGGAAATCTACCTTCTTGATAATAACTGGAGAATTTCCAATGGGGTCAATATTTGTAACAGGGCCCTTCTCTTCCGGGTAAAATTTTCTTATTACTTTTGCATGTTGAGCAGGCTTAATATAAAAGAATGGAAACCCAGCTGGGTAATCTCCACGGGCTAAGTTCGGCAGCGGATTAACGAATATGTGATCTGGTTCTGCCATAAGTATGTATCTGCATTATTCAATGATCAGACAAGTTTTCAGATACAATCCAGTAGACGAAATGAAGTAGGGAAGATGCCATAATTATGGATCTGTGGAAACTCACTCTTCTTCAATTGTTGCTCTTTCCAGCCATTGCACAAAGGCCCATGGCCTATTTAGAACAATGTAACCCTGGAAAAGGCATGACAGCAGAATTTTTGATATTTTAATTGTTACAAGTAAAAAGAAAATAGATACCAGCCATTTCTCTATTGTAGAATTAGAGAGTGATAGACGCTTCTCATGATTTATAAGCAATAATAACTGCCCACATGTGCAAGATCCAATATTGAAATGAAACAGCAGAGACACATTCATTGGTGGGCCATCATGTAGAGACAAAATGGATGGTTTCAAGTTCAAGCTTCAACATATCGGTGTGGTGCATGGAATCGTACAGCAAGGACTGGGTAGTGGGCATAAAAAATGCTGCCCTGAATAGACAGCATACATGTGCCACTCATCATATCTAACCCCAGACCTATTACTATTTGCATCACAGAAAACAAAGAAAAGGTGGCAAGTGGAATGATTAATAACTTCACTTTAGGATCAAAAACTCCATATGATGAATATTCAGTAATCAGGTCAATAATACTAGTGTTGTACAGCACTCGCCAACTGGCATTCTTATTCAATTCAACCAACTGTAAAGTGGGTCCATCTTCCATTGATTCAAAACCAGTCAATATTTACCCATGATCCAAAAAATCCTACTGCCATGATTCTGTCCAGTCTTTGGCCTGAAGAGGAGAACTTCAAAGTTCCAATACACCATAAATACATTCAGGACTACAAAGGATATTTAGTTGTCCGACACCAACATGTTGATGCCCACCAATAAAATGTCTAAATCAAAGAACCATCCATCCAGAAATTCCTTTTTCCCCCCAAAAAAATTTCCCTTCCCCGTTTTGGGCAAATCTGTCTATTTCCTTTGAAAATCACAATATAGAGAAAAAAAAACATATACTTTAGGTTCAATAAAAAAAATGAAGAAAATAAAATGAAAAACAGCAAACAAAAAGGAATGAGTTTGTTCATGGAAATAATTGTTCTCACCCGGTCCATACCCGCTGGAAGAGGATCAACAACAAAAGTTGGAATTTCACCCATCAAATCATCTGCTGCTCCAGAATGAAGAACCCTGGTAAACCCACCCATCTCAGACCCTGGCATATCCTTCACCTTCTTATACCAGTAGTACATTATTCGGCATTGCCATTTACTATATGGAGCATCAGTTGCTGTAAGTGCAACATGAAAAGGCAACTTTGAGTTCTCTGACATCTTCACATCTTTAGGCATCTGAATTACAGGATCAACCAGCGATGAACCATGCAAACCTTCTAATGAATCTTTCCCAGAACCATTGGCTCTATTGTGTATTACCATAGTCAGCAAGTTATATGTTGCAAGGAAGAAACCAAGTGAAAGAAGGATGAGAAAAAGAGGTGATGCTCGGCCCATCCTTTTCTGTCCAATCATCACCTCAGTTGCAAAACGGAAAATGAGTCTTCCAGATCAACAGAACCCAAATTACTTATCCATGAACCTCATAAAACTCTTAATGTAGCAGCCACTCACAAAATCCAAATTGCAGTGCTCACATGAAATTGCTGCAGATGCCAAATTGAATGCAATTCCTACAAATTTTCAACAAGTCAGGTAGAAAATGTCATGATTGCAAGTTCCACACTGTAGTTGTACGAATGCACTAAACTTCCAATACGTAATTTGATAAATCAGTAAAAGAAAAGAATAAAAACATTCGCTGACATTTGATATGGCACAGAAGCCTTCAAACTCTCCCTTTTCTCTGAGATCCAGCTTGAAGGTGGCAGCATGGCAATTTGGAGCCAGACCACCAACAAAAATCTAAGAAAACCGCAACATAAAATTATAGTTTACCAGACCATGTTTGGAACTTTGCACCCAGCATTTTATTTGATTTAATCTGAATGACAAGCATTCGGTTGAATGATGCTTCCTAGCATTTCCAAAAGGCTAGCACCCCATAGATATAGCCGTGTTGCCTTCAATTCAACAAGAGAAGGAAATTGCCATTCAGCCACGCCCAACTTGATTGCATTGGCACTTTAAATACATGTTGAAACAAAACGCCATGGTTCACCCAAACCCCACATGCCCTCCAGAACACAATCCAATAGCTTTCAAACACATGCACGGTACTGCACATTGATCTCCAGATTACAGCCAAATAGACGTTTCGGGAAAAGGCTTCTTATAAAACATTTACTCCTCAAAATGAAATATTACCATCAAACAGAGATGTATTTAGAACATTAAAAAAATAGAAATTGTTTTATTCAAACTGAGCAAACAAGTTTAATATTTTCACGAATCGAACCAACCCCCAAGGTTCCTAGAACAGTATTATGAAATATTCATAGATTTTGGCCCCAAAGAAGCCCACATTACTGGCAGCTAAGCATAGGACAGGGCTAATCCGCCATCGGCGATGGACAGCTAGGTAATCTTGACGCTTACCCCTCCCAAACACCTCCCATCGCCCATCCACAACTGGATGATCACTCCTATTTCCAGCGGAATGCAAGATTAAAAGACTACCGCCTATTTCCCAGGCCATCATACAAACAGCTGCAACCATCAAACCAGTAAAATTGCATCCGGCCCAAGAATTCCACAGCCGATCCAATGGTAGTTGTTATCCCGGGCGGGGCCCGCTAAGAATATTTACAGGAAGGCGGGGAGAATTCGCACTGCGAAGAGGCGGTTGCTTACTGTGCCGCGAAAATGATTGCTTGCATTCTTTCCAAAAAGTGCAAATGGTTGTAAGCAAGTCACAGGCAGGGTATACAGCAGTCGCTCGAATTTAGAGAGAGAGAGAGAGAGAGAAAGAGAGAGAAGAAGAAGAGGAAGGGAACGAAACCAGAAATTCGCAAAAGAAATTAGTTCCTCGGTGCACAGATTTTGAAAGAATCAAGCGGATGGAAGTGTACTGAGACATGGAGGAAGAGTACCTGACAGAGATGTAGAGCGAGAAGCTTGCTGGCTGGATCCAAGACGTGGAGATGTGTAAAGTTGGTTAAAGGGTAACCAGGGGATGCCTTGCTTGTCTGGTGCTACGACTGGGTATTATAGACTCTAAAGTAAGCGCATTTGGGGATGGGAGATTCATGCTCTGGTGATGCGTCATACAATACACGGTCGCCCCTAAAAAGTACCGCGTACGTTGTGCAAGACGATTGAAGCTTAAATGCTGAAATCCAAATGATGGATTCCACCCAAAATTGCCTGTCACCGATTGTAGTACAGGCTTATTGGATATGAATAAAAAATCAGCTAGGTGCTCTGTCAACCAACGATACACCAATCAGCGATTGTAAGTATTCAGCCACACTTATCCGGGCTAGTGACTCCTTTGCTTGGCACTTTGACTGCCATCGCGTGCATTTGTGGGTGTTTCATGCTTCATCGGATGATGGATAAACCTCAAATGCACCTTCAAAAAAATATTAAAAAGATCGTAATTAATGGTACGATTCGTTTACTTTACGCTCTCCATCATGTTTTTGATAAGACCCAACTTAATCTTCGTGCTTAACACAATCTATTTATTTAAAATATTGATTTTAAAAAAAAAACTACACTACCTACAAATTATATAATTTACCTAATCTACACCAATATTAAAATATTATAAAATTTATGTAGTTATTCGTTAATATAACAGAAACAATAAAAATTATATAAATGTTTTGTTACATATTTACTCTTAAATTATTAATATTCTGCAGCGCTTCTGAAACTTAATGAAGATAAGATGCTGCCAAATCTGACGGTGGCC
This sequence comes from Pouteria campechiana, assembly GCA_036873735.1. Classification (NCBI taxonomy): domain Eukaryota; kingdom Viridiplantae; phylum Streptophyta; class Magnoliopsida; order Ericales; family Sapotaceae; genus Pouteria; species Pouteria campechiana. Next base: position 2,989 of record JAYJMB010088831.1, on the reverse strand, counting down.
TTAGACATCATTGAAACATCAATGAGTTGAAAATGATATGACTTGAAAATTTGGTTACGAATTTGGGGATCACAGCCCACGTTAAAAGTAGCCTTCGTGGACGTATAAAAAATTAAAAACCCAATCCTTAAAAAGAAAAAAATATTTGGAGTAACGTATGAGTCGCGACCACCTGGCTATTTTTAAAATTGGGCTGAAAAGCTGTTCATCTTTTCTATCCATTGCCAACTCATCCACGACCGTCAAGAAGGAATATTACAAACAACCATAGAGACCGAGATGAGACGAGAGTGACGAATGGAAGAAGGAATCCGCTACTGCGCGTAGGCCATGCCAACTTCTCAGCTCTTGGCTGGGAAATTATAGTAAAATTTCGCCCTGGTTTCATAGGCAGGCGGGTGCTTCGAGGGGAATCGGACGTCAAAGTCGCCTGCGCCTGGAAGACAATTGGACGGCTGGCATTCGTTGAGCGCCACTCTTCAATCTACCGGCCAATTTTGATCCACCTTCAAAA
>JAYJMB010088829.1:0-18807 GCA_036873735.1 Pouteria campechiana | reverse complement strand
ATTTAGGAATCAAATAGGTGCAAAAGATGAAGTATTAGGAGAATAAAATATGACATTTTGCATTCTCATCAATGCATCTGAAGTAATGACGACTTGTGTGAGTTATGCGAAAACTTCATATTTCTTAGAAGCTTGGAGGATATGAAGCTAAGTCATAGCCTCTGAAACCTTACTGAAAGTACAACAGTTATAATTTTGAACATTTCTTAGCATTTAATGATTCTTAGCTACCGCAGCATACTCCATTATGCATCCACATGGAGATGCTGGCTAGCCACATCGCTTGTGGCAGAATTTCTAGTTACATAGGTGCTTGGTTGCGCTATTTGCACAGGTGTAGGCTTGTGTATTCTGGAACTGTTTAATCTCTGTAGACAACTGACGCTCAACGTTGTGGAAGCTAAAGCTTCCCCAACTGCATTAGCCTGAAGCGGAAGAATCTCATCTACGATGGGAGATCTTCATGTGCCCTTGGCTCAGGTTGTGCATGTCATCTAACCGCACATGTGGAGACTGGCTTACTTGAGCAGGTAAAAAAAAGGAAATTTTCTTGGTAAAATTCACCGTTTGTTGTCTCCACAACCCCACTCATCCTGTAAAGAGACGGTCCTATTGTGCAGGTGAAGCTATTTCGGCTATGTGGTTTGGAGTTTGTCTCCTCAATTCCACTCATCCTATCTGTGTGCGCGGGTGAAGAGATGAATGGTTTGTGTGGGTCGTCCCTCTGGTCCTTCGGCAAGAGCATCGAGCTCACCAACAAAAGCTTTGCCGGATTCTCCTCCTAGTTTGAGTTGAAACTGCAAAGAAGGCCATCACGTTTCGGCAGTCTTGGCCGTCGCCTTTCAAACATCCCCGGCATTGCTAGATATCAGCAGGGGCAAAAGCTACACAGGGTCGATGAACTCGAGGCAGGCCATTCACCCCCTGAGGATGATTATAGTAATGTCGTGAGCTCGGAATGCCATCTCAGCGGTCAGGAACATTCCTAGTCACAACCATGATGCCTTGTTCAGACTGCGCAACTAGGTTGAAGGGGACGCCATCCTCTTGACCACGCAAATGGAAGATGCCCTACCTGTGCACCTTCAGATGTGAAATCTGCCAGCGAAACTATGCGTCGCATCTCTTTCCATGACTTCTACTTTGCTCTTGGCTCCACCTGCATAAGTTGATACCGGGAATGGAACCAGATGATAGTGTTTTTTTTTTTTTCATGGCTTGTGCGATTTGACAATATCACGTTTGATTTCATCACTCTATTAGAAGCCCAGTCAGAAGGTTGAATAAAAATGGCCATTTTCCATGACCGAATAGTGTGCACATTTGCGCAAATGGATCCCACCAATTGAAACATCTACATTGTTCAATCATTAAATAATCTAAATTGTTCAGATCATGGATCTGGATTATCGATTCACGGAAGCAGATAGAACCAGCAGTGTGGAGAAATTTCTGCAGTTCCATGTGGGATGCTGATCCCCGTCAGAAGTGAGAGCTGACAGCTACAAATGGGCTGATGATCTTGGTGGGGTCCACTTGCATAAGACGGCAAGTCACATTCAGCAGATGAGAACACTTGCTCTAGTTTTTGCCACCGATTTGGACAGATGAAGGCTCCAACTCATGTAGTTGCAGAGCTAAGGGATGGATTGTGAAAACAGGCAGCCATTAGATCACACAAACAGAGCAGCCTAGCTGAAGGGGATATGGAGTCAAGCTGTCTCCCAATCGACACACCATCTATTCGTTAAATCAAGAGAAACAGTGTTTTTTCGATTACAGCAATAGAAATGCTAAAACAGGGAGTCATCTTCCACGGAGATGACAACAATGTCTCCAAGCCACGTCGTCCTCGTCTGAGTGGTCCGGCTATGCTGCAGCTCCTGGAAGATGGCTTAGACCCAAACTACCTCTAGCACGTGGCTGTGATTGCGCCTATCGACCATGGGAAGACGACGTTGATGGACCAGCTCTTTCACCAATGTGGAGCCGACATCGGAGAATTCTAGAACCTGTGGTCCATGTGCATGTGATGACACTTTGAAGGGAGGATGAGAGCCACAAATTTGTTACAACGTCGGGGTCAAGGAGATTGGATGCAAAACTGACCTTGCCAGCCACGTAGCGGCTCTTGAAAGGTAAGCGTGATTTAGGAATATATAAATGGAATTTAAAATTTCCATTATTGATGGCATTTCTTGCTATCGTGTTAAAATTCCTGACCGAACATGGATTGCATAAAGATAAGGGAAATTCAACAAAATGAACTCCTTGGGTTGTATCACCATCCATCAAGCAAAATTTTATTTGCCTGCGGTGCAACTCTTAATGTAATAAACCTCAATGGAATTTGGTTTCCAAGTGAAGTATTCGGCTTCAAATATGCCTGTTTGCTAGTTCTCATTCACTTGATTTTCTACATCCAAACAATATCTTTATCTCAATATGTTTGCTGCCATCTCTATGATATATGACATCTCTCTTGGATGGATGTATTATTCTGCAATCTATGCTTTCTGAGAGTGATTCTTTTTGTATGTAATTTTGTGTCAACACATTTTATGTTTTACCACCTTTTTTATTATGACAAAAAGAGGGACAAAATGCAGTGAAATGTATGGAATGTATTGCACCCATTTAGGGAGAGTTGCACTAAGTCAATAGAATTTCATTGAACATCAAACATGCATTTTTCTGCTTAATTTTTTTTAATTGCATAGTTTTGAAAGGTATATCACTCAATGTTTTATCATCATAAAAAAGGGGGAGAATATTGAACATACACTCTTATCTAGCTTGATTTTGATGACAAACATTCTTAACCAACCATGTTTTGATGATGAGCAAAGACATGAGTAAAACATTAAGGTACTAATAATTTATTCTCAAGAATAATTTTTATGATGATTAAAGGAAGAAACCAAGTAAATGCTCAAGAGAACTAAGTATATAATTCAAAAATATATTTAAAAAGAAGAAAACAAAAATTCAAAATCATTAAGTAACTTCGAAGTTAATTTGAGGTTCACAATTATATCCCTTTGGAGCTGATCAACCACTTCAGAGACAATAGAGTATCCCTTCAAAGCCAATGGAGCACTTCAAAGTCACGAGCTCACAACCTTCCGAGTTAGTTAAAACACTTTGGAGTAAGGAGCTCACAAGCTTTCGAGTAAGCAAGGATTCTTAGGAGTTGAGCCAAGCTCTTTAGAGTTAAAAATGTTCTTCGGAGATAGCGTTGAGACTTTCAAAGCTAACCCGACTCATTGAATTCAAAAAACAAATGCCTCGAAGTCAAGACAAGCACTTCAGATTTGATAAGACTCTTCAAAGATAGTTCCTCAAAAGTCACAAGTTAAGTAGTTCAGACATAAAGAACTCATTCGGAGTCAATCCATATGATCCTGACATGCGTCACTATTGTTGCATTGCTTTAGAGGTATCAAAACATCACTTAGGAGCATCTAAAGAAATGACAACATGTGAATTGTGCAAAAAAATTTAATAAATTAGAAATCATAGAGAAAGCTCAACGGTCAAATATTTGAACGTCTTATTGCATTAAATGAACTTAGCTACCACAACAAAAGTAGTCAGAGGTTTCAATATAAAAAGAGTCAAGTGAAGGCATAGAAAATAAGAAGATCATTTCAAAAAATAAAAAGAGTATTTACTAAGACTTCAAAGCTTTTCTTCCATGATTGCAACTCCACTGCAACTCATTCATAGAAGCATTCAAAGTCATCCATTCAATCACTTCTGGAGATTGAATCTTACCATTTTATTGTTATATTTATTGCTTCTAAATTTCATACAAAGTCAGCCTGTTAGAGACATCAATATTTGTACACATTCAGGTCTTTCTACACATATTCTGGAAGTCAAGGACTTGCCTTTGAGTGATGTAATCAAGTAAGATACTTGCTTAGGAATTGTAAAAAGTTAGTTGGTGAGCTTGGAAACCAAGAAGTGTATTTATTTGATTAGAAGAGTGTTGATCAAAGAGAGTGTTAGTGGAACCTAAGTTTAGTAGAAAAGGCTAATTTAGAGAAGTGGAGTAGGAACCTAAGTGAAGGGCCGAACCACTATAAAAATACTAGTTTAAGTACTTTGTGCTATCAATCTTTTCTTTACCTTTGTTGTATAATCATGATCTGGCCAAAAATTTAAAAGACTTAATTCACTCCCCCTCTTGAGTCACTATCTAAATGGAACCAACACTTCTTCTTGAGACTGCAAGTAAAGTAGACAAAGCAAGGAAATTTCATCCACCAAACCAAATACACAAAGGAATTGCTAAGAAAATTCAATCTTGAAGATGGAAGGAAATATAGAACTTGAATGAGCACTTCCATCAAATTAGACGAGGATGAAAAGGGTAAATCAGTTTGCCAAAAGCTTTATAGAATTATAATAGGATCTCTATTATATCTCACTGCTAGTAGGCCAGACATTATATTTAGTGTATGTATGAGTGCTAGATTCCAGTCAAATCCTAAAGAATTATATCTTATTATTGTTAAAATAATTTTTAGATACCTATTAGACACTCCAAATCTTGGTTTATGGTATCCAAAAGGTCCAGACTTTGAATTAATAGGATACTCTGATGCTGACTTCGCTATATGTACAGTAGATAGAAAAAGTACCTCTGAAACCTATCAATTTCTTGGAAACATGATCATATTATGGTTTTCTAGGAAACATACATCTATTGTATTATCAACCAACAAAGTTGAATATGTTGCAGCTGGAAGTTGTTATGCACAGATTCTCTAGATGAAACAATAACTTGGAAATTATGGTTTAAAATTTGTTGATACACCCATTTGATGTAACAATAATAGTGCTATAAATCTGACCAAGAATCCAGTTATGCATTCTAGATCTAAACATATAGAGATTAGACATCACTTCATTAAAGATCATGTCCAGAATCACAATATTTGCTTAGAATACATACAAACTAAAAAGTAGTTAGCATACATCTTGACTAAGCCACTCTTAGAGGAAAGATTTTGTATGATTAGAAAAGAAGTAGGAGTAATAGATCCATTTGCATAATAAAAACATCTTGATCATCACTTTACACTTCATATGATTTGAATAAATATCTAAAATATGGAATGCCATAATTGTGTATATGCTCTAATAATTAAAACATAACAGATATAAGTTTTTTTCTTTTTTTGCATGTCCAAAATTTACAAACATAACTATTCATGTCCTAAATCATGATTGGACTTTGCTGAAACCTCATTTTCAGACACAATTCCTCATGTCCGAAAATATATTTTCAGACTTCGCCACATCAACTCCGTGTTTGAATTTTCAAGTCCTATTGATTATCTTCTTAAACCTCTAAAACTTCCATTTATGAGAGTAAATCTCATTTTTACAAAGGAATTAAACCATTCCTTGTTGGCATTTTTATTTATTGACTAAACTTAGCAAATATTTATTGCAAGATTCTTTGAAAATCTACTAGAAACTCATAGAAACCACTCTTTCATTTGACTCACTGCCAGCAGTTGTACCTATTTAACTCATCCTTATCCTCTCACTATCAGTGTAAAAGTAAGAGACCAAAAATTCCATCCGTGTGACAGAGATCAAGAGCAAAAAAATTGAAAAAGAGATGTATGCAAAAGAAAGTTTACTAAAGGTAAGTAGAATGGATAGGGTAGTGGTTATGATGTTTTAGATTAGACATTATTCTTTTGTTGAAATTACTGGATCTCATGATGTTTTTGAAGAGAAAGAAAAGAGCTTGATTGAAGATCTATAAGAAATATTATGTTCTTTGGAGATGCAAGAACCATCTTCATAGGAGTCTAAAGGTCAAACTACCCAGGTTACCACCTTTTGTTTCCTAGGACTAGGAGGGACAAGCCACACTAAAAGCAACCCCTTTCTCCCCCGTCCAAAACTTTGGTTCCTCAAACGTGACCTTTCAAATGTAATAGATGCATGCCTTTACATGACTCTAAATGCTTTAAAGGATCATAATCAAGGTCTACTGCAATCTCTGTAGTCCATCCATCTCATCCTTGCTACACCTTTTTCAATGATTAGTCAAGCACTTTGTGTATATTCTAATATCTTAAAGTGTAAGTCTATTTGTAATGAAATGAAATTGAATAGAATTTTCTTCAATTCTACTTTACTGTCTATACTATATTTTTTTATATACCTCTTTTTGATAATGATAAAAAGGAGGAGAAATATTTGTATATGGCATGATTGCATGAATACATGATATGAAAAGTTGCTATATGTATGGCATAAATTATCAGAATCCAGTGCACCTATTCAGAGGGAGGAAGCACTAAGTAAGGGGGAGTTATGTTATATATAAATTAATTTTCATGTTTATCCTTATGTTATCTATTTGAAATGGAACTCATTCAAATATTTTGTCATCAACAAAAAAGGGGGAGATTGTTGAACCAAACCTCTTTACTAGGCTTGATTTTGATGATGACTATACTCAATCAGTTAAGTTTTGATGATGAGCCAAAATACATTAGTGAAAGTTTAAGCCACTGATCATTATTTCCTAAGTGTGTAGTAATGAATAATACATCAGGGAAATAACATAAGTGGACAACGTATACAAAACTATGTTAGAAACAAGATTCACTAGATTATGAGGAAGAGAACATAAATGCTCAAATGAGAAATAATGGCACTGAAACTTTGAAGAAGCAGTGTGAAACAACTTCTACACATCTCAAAACACTACCAAAGTAAGTTAGAATTGTGCTCAAAAAGTCAGACAAAAGTTCAAGGCTTCAAAATGAAGAAAATTTGAAGTTCCACACTCAAGCAAAATTACAGAGACTAAAGAAGCAAGTTCGAATATCACATAACCAATTCTAGACATGGACAAAGGCCTAGACATTGCTGATCAAGGACTCAAGTTGCTGGAACTAGGAAGCCATTCTCGGACATAAAATCTAGACATGGACACCATTGAAGACTGAAGAGAAGAACGTGTCCAGAAATCCAAGTCTAAAAAGTCCATGTGCTAAAATCCAGACATAGCTTGGATCAAGTCATGCGACAAAATGCAACTAGTGCTAATGCAAGTCCAAAATCTTAATTACGGACATGGAAAACATTTTTGGACATGCTAATGGTCAAATTATAATTCCTTTGGACCTACCTCGAATACTTTTTGTTGTGAGTTTGCCCCAAGCATCTCATATAGATCATAAGTTTCCCTTAGGGTCTTCTCTCCCATAGGTCCTCCTACAGCATTATCAACCATGGCTTGGCATGGTTGTGTCAATCCATCATAGAAAAATTGAGTCCGCAACTCTAAAGAAATATGATGGTGAGGACATTGAATCAATAGTACTTTAAATCTTTCCCAAGCCTTATGGAATGCCTCACCTTCTATCTGAGAAAAAGTTGTTATCTTAGCTTTTAGTTTTGTAGTTTTAGTATGAGAATAGAATTTACCAATGAGCTTGTTGTAAACTGCATCCCATGTGGTAAGTGACCTAGGAGCCAATGTCATGAACCAAGGTTTTGCTGCATCCTTCAAGGTGTATTAGAAATATCTCATGTGTAACTATCTTCAGTTAGACCTTGCAAAAGAAAAGTTTGAATAGTTGCATAGAAATCACATATGGATGTTAAGGGATCCTTTGTAGCTACACCATGAAATGAAGGAAGCATGTTGAAGTGGATATGCTTTAGTTTAATTCCTAGCATTGTCATTCAAAACAATGCATGAAGGTAAAATTCAAATCGTTGGGCATGCAAATTCTTTTATCATTTGTTGAGTTTGTTGAGCCACTCTATTTTTTATATTGTCAGCCATCTGAACTTCTTTTTTACTCATGATTTCTATCTCTACTTCCATTTTGTTAATGTCATCATCCAAGGGAAACAAAATTGGATTCCATGATCTCCTTCCATGCATTGATAATATTGTTAAAGAAAGAAAGAATTAAAAATCCTAACTAAAATAAATTACAACAATGAAACAAAATTATAGCTAAATCAATCAAAATAATTTAAGATTAGTTCCTTGGCAATAGTGCCAAAAACTTGATGGTCAAATTATGATTCTTCATAAGTGCATGAGTGTATAGCAGTACAATGTGCTTAGCAAGGGTTGACCCCATAGAGAATTGTCAAACTGATTCAATTATGTCTAATACTAAAACTAAGTTATACTAAATCAACAAGATAAATTATAGACTAAGTAATAAAAGTGCAATGTAAGATAATAGAAAATAATGGGTTGAGTAATGTAAAATAGAATTCATTTTGCAAGAGTCTGAGATTTGACTTCACCACTCAATGATATTTAGTGTTGTTGAGATGTTGGTATCAAATTAGCATCTTGCGTTTGTCCTATCCATTGTATGATTATTACCATTAGGCATTTGGGTTTAAATCAAGTATTTTCTCCCATTCCAATTACCTATGATGTGTAGTGTAATTGAGATTGAAAACTCATAAAGATCAGAAGAACTTTAATGAACCAAGTATAATAGTTTAGCATATAGCTTCTACCTTAACCATCTACTCATTCATTCAAAAGAACATAATACATGATTTAGTATATGGCATCTACCTTAATCACATACTCAAAGATCATCAAGCTAATTCACATAATTAGTGATCAGATGATTAAATAAATCAGATGATTACATTAAATACAATGAATGAAATAAGATGATATCAAATTAATAAATCAATAATCTTTGTTAACAATGAATATCAAGGAGGCCTATATCTTTTCCCTAGAAAAATAAAATTAGTTCATAATAAATACAAAAATAAAACTCTTTGAAATATAGATAATTGAAGAACTCAAAATCCTTCTCTTACTTCCTTGGAGAAATTCTCACATCCAACTCTCCCTCAAAACTCTGTCCCTCATTGCCTTTAAATAACCTAAATAGTAGGGTTTTAATAGAACTCTTCCAGTATGCATAAAGATCTTCTTTCAATAATAACTTGTATTTCTCCACAAAAATATAACTTCCAAAACATTGCAGTGCATAAAGTAGTTCTCCAAAATAATTGAATTGATGCACATTGTGGGTTTTTGCAATACATGCACCTAAACATCAGCTTCCAAGAATAACTTAACTTATGCACTTAAAAACAATCTGCAACTTCTAAAATCGACATGTGTTGTACAACTTTTATTTGCAATTTCATCCTTCTAAAACACTGAAATCTTTCAAATTTATTTCTAAAAATTGATGCTGAAAAATTCTTCCAAGACTTAAGAATTTTCTTTCATGTTATGTCACTTTAGAATTTCTGGACATTGAAATTTAACTACTTTAGAAGTTCTGAAGGAGCTTAAGATTTTTTGAAGATTGAGGTTTAGAAACCCTTCAGAATACTATTGCTTTGTCACACTTCTGAGATTAATACTTTATGACTTCAAAAGTTCTATCGCACTTTTGAGAACCTCCATCACACTTCTAAAGTTATTTTTGAACACCTCATGCAATATAGACGCAGTTTTGAGAACCTCAGAACTACTCATATTGCACATCTGAGAATTTTTGTAAACTTCTCGGAACCTCAGAAACACTTCATGTCACCCTTTTGAGAATGTCAGAGACTACCTCAGAATTATCTTTGTCACACTTTTGAGCACTTCTATTGTAGTTCTACAAGCCTTAGGACCTCTTCTATGAGCCTCAGTTGTACTTCTGAGAATGTCAAAAATCACTTAGAACTTCTTCTGACATTATTCAAAGCCTAGTTAGCATCTCTTCATAAACCTTTTCTGCACTTTTGAGAACCTCTTCTATAAGCCTCAATTGCACTTATGAGAACATCAGAAACCACTCAGAACTCTTTAGAAATTTTCTTGTCCTTTGCTACACTTCTTAGAAAACTTCAAAAATCACTCAGAATCTATTCAACAACTCTTCAGAAACTTATTTTGTACTTCTGATGTGATTCAGAGCCCATTCAAAACTAGTTATTCATATCAAAACCCCTTCAGAGATTCTGACTCACTTCTGAAGGGCAAGCTACTTTAGAAATTCTATGATCATGCTTTTAACCACATCAAAATCTCCTCAAATTTTTTTATAGTTAAGTTACTTCAGAAATTCTAAGTTTGACAAATTTTAACCACTTTAGAATTCCGTCAAAACTTTTGACACGCTTCTAACAATGACAAACTCATCCAAAACTTCTAATGACTGTAAAATCCTCCAAAACTTGTAATGGTTCTCAGATTTTGAGATGGATACTTTATTTATTCAAAATTTCTAACATTAATATTCACTGCTTAGAAATTCACTTCACTTGGTTAGAAGTTTTGACGTTAATACTTCGCTACTTCATCACTTCTGATGTTATTTCCTCAGAGATTCCGATGTTATGTTTTCACTCCTACTAAGTACCCAACATTACTTCAAATGCTAAAGCAACACCTAATTGAAATGCTGCAATGCTCAGAAATCCTTCAATCTGTCTTCTTTAACTTTTATCTGCAAATAAGAATAATAAATCAACATAAAATTCACTTATCAAGTAATAACCAATTAAGTGCAGATTTATTAGAAAGTGCTTATAAACAACAAATTTACATCAAAAGAGAGTCTAAAACATATGTGAATTTAGGCATTAAACATGGTATATTATGAGGTCATCACATGGTGATTCACTTTAAGACATGATCAAATATGGTACTACAAGCTTAACTATTCATCGAAGTCCAAAATAATAATTCGAGACATGGTTGCTCAAATCCAGACATGGCAAATCATTTCCAGACATGGAAGAAAGGAGTCAATTGCAAGCTAAGTACTAGTCAAAGTCCAAAATTTTAATGCCAAACATGACTATTTGAACTCAAACATGACGGTTCACTTTGAGACATAGCCAAACAGTCAATTTCTAGCTAACCGAGCTATACAAGTCCAGAAATTTAACTATGAACATGGAAACTAACCTCAGACATGAAAACCCATAAGAAAACTTTAACGGATGGAAGATCCTATTGTTTCATATGCATTAAACGAATGTTGTCTTCTCTGAAGAGAAAAATTGAAACTTAGCTATAAAAGGAGTAAAGAAAGATCCTTCTTAGAAGTTGAAAAAAAAAAAGATATCTTTAAGAGAATCAAACAAGAACATTTAATTTCAATTATTAAGTTTTCTTCCAACTCCACTGCTCAAGAAAGCTCTCTACATTCAAAGCTTATTCTTTACAATAAATCAAGGGATTTTAAAATCCTCTATATTTATTGTTATACATTTTACTACTGCATTTAATTATATACACACTCATCCTATGTAAGAGGCATTTCCTATTGTACATTTCTCATTGATTGTGATAGCAAGCAAGGGACTTGCTAAAGTAGGATAAGTTTATCGATTAGCTTTGAAACCAACCTATGTATAAGTTTATTGGTTAGCTTTGGAAACCAACTAGGAAAAAGTTTGTTGGTGAGCTTTTGGGAACCCAACCTGTGTAAGAGTTTGTTGGTAAGCTTGGGAAAACCTACTGGTGATTAGTAGAACTTGAGTATAATGAGTGAGACTGACTTAGAAAGAGGAGTAGGTATCGTGTTGTAGGCCAAACCTCTACAAAATATTTGTGTGCTTTTTGTTGTGTGATTCATCTCTTATTTTTATAGCACTTTGGTTTTATGTTGGCCAGGATTTTAATAGCTTAATTCACCCCCCCCCCCCCCTTTAAGCTACCTTAGGATGGGACAACAATAAGTTTAGTATGGAAAGGATTTGAGGTTTTAAGATATGATGGACAAAAGATTTAGTGGTCCTGGTGTGTTACCAAGTGGTTTAAAAGGATATCATAAAGGGAGAACTTGATTACAGGAAAAGTTAAGGTAATGGCTAACACCTTAAGTCAAAATCTAGACTTACTCTGAGGAGATTGTGTGAGGCAAGTATTATGATTTCAGGCTAGCTTAAATATTTTGTGGCACAAGGCCTACAATTTCAAGGATGAAACTTTTTGTAAGGGAGTAGAATGTGATGCCCCGAGATTTTGGGGTGAGGAAAATTTTTGCAAAATATTTCTTTTGGCTATGATGAGATAAATTGAGTTGAGGAAAAGTGTTTTGAATCACATATATGTATGAATTGCATGGAAGTTAAGTGAAAGGAAAATAATGGGTTGCAGAATGGGTGCTGAGGCACCCAAATGTTGAGTCACGGCGCCAGTGTAACTATGGTGTGTGCGTGAAATGGTTTAAAGTGTAGAATTTCTGAGGATGTTGGAGGTGTTCCATATTTATGTATTTTACCTCCAAAGTTATGTAATTTAATGCAATCCTATGATGATGATTAAATGATCATCATGTTGGGATGATTACACGACACTTTAATTGTGTTTTATGATGAAATCAAAGGAGAAATAAAGTTGCTTGTACATGGGGTGCAAGTGCACCTATGGAGCACCGAAAGCACTTAGCCTTATAGTGCTTCATCATCCCAAACCATCCCTCTCCACCCCATTTCATGCCCTTGCTACTGCCCCTTCCTTCCCTAGCCATCCAGGTCCCAATCCCTTGCCATTTTAACTATGAAACTTCATGATTTGGGGTGCAAACAATCATCCATCAAGCGAGTAGCCAAATCCCACCCACTTGAAGCTAAGAGCATCATTTTATAGTGGAGACACTTCAAATCTAATGGGCCATTGATCATTAGAGAATGAGTATCCCATGATTATGGGCACCGTATTTTCAATGATACTTCTTATATGTTGTGAATGTATAAATGGTTGGGGACAAAAAGCATCCCATGAATTTAGATTGACTAATGTTTATCATATTATATAAACATGTGGATTTCTGGGGATAGCAAGTATCCCGTGCTTTTATATAGGTTAATGTTTATTATGTCAGGTGAATTTATGGATGAATGGGAATAGACAGTATACCATGATTGTTTTTCTATTATATGTGATTATTTGGATTGATGATTGATGAGGATAATGAGTATCCCATGCTTCTCCTTCTTACACTTGGATGAGTGTGTGGACTGATGGGAATGATGAGTATCCCATAATTTATTATATAGGCACCATATTTAAATGTTGTTCTTTGTCTAGTAATCTGATTGGAATGTCATGTCATGAATGGTTTATGGAAACTAAATTCCCTGTATTGGTTTAATTGATGCATGACGGAATCATACGTTTTCATACATTGTTATGAAATTTGAATTTTGCTATATGTTTTCAATTGATTGGTTCTTGATGAAATGATGGTATCACTTGAATGTTATCTTCCTCGTGAGGCATGATAAAATAATGGAATCATGTAATAAGTATAGTGAGCTTGGTGGTGATGTATGTCATCTACAAATATCCTAATATGATATTCTTATGTTGGTTCTTGTGAGGGCACAAATATGAAATGAATATTATAGTGCCTGTGATGGCATAGGCATGATATTCACTTGGTAGTGCCTAGATGGCAGAGACATGATTTGACCATGACCATGTTTGGGTGACACAGATATTACATAACTATGATAGTGCCTAGATGGCACAGACATGATGTAACCATGACCATGTTTGGGTGGCATAGACATTGTATTACTATAATGGTGCTGGGATGGCACAAATATGACATGAATAAGTATGTACCTTGGTAGCAAAGATATTTGATTTTGATATAACATCAGTGAGATATGGACATGAAATGCCTAGGTTGCCCGATATGACATGATATGGTCTTGCCTGGATTGACACCAACATGATATAATATGGCCATGCTTGGATTGGCTTTGATATGATATGATATGGTCATGCTTGGATTGGCACTGACATGATATAATATGTCCATGATTGGATTGGCACTGATATGACATGATATGGTCGTGCCTGGATTGGCGCAGACACAATATGATACGGATATGCTTGGTGACCCAGACATGATATGACTATGATAGTACCTGAGTGGCATAGATATGATAGACTTATGATAGTGCCTGAATGGCACGAATGTGATGTGACCATGGTAGTGCCTTGGGGGCACCAATGTGATGTAAACATGAAATGAGTTTAAATATGACTTGGCTTAAGAACAAGTGTAAGGTTATGATATACCTTCCCTGGGGTATGGATGTGCCTTGATAGTATAAGTGCTTTGTGATTGATAGCATGGATGCCTTAATGGCATGGATATGATATAATCAAAGTGAAACACACGCATATATAAAGTTAAAGTTGAATAGTAAGGCCTTGTAATTACTGTATTTGATTCCCTCGATAAATGTACATTGTGCACTTGATATTCTTGTGCTGCAATGAAGACAAGGTACCATAGGAAGCACAATGTTGTTATCATGGATCCAACAACATTAGTAACCAGGGTTATAGGGGTAAGCCAATCATACATTGAAAAAGGGGACAAGATGGTAATTACATTTGGTAAATTCTACGAAACAAAATGAAAATATGTAAACAACAAAATAACACAAGGTGCATGATATGAATGATGAGGTCTATCATAGTCATGGTATGAGAATGATAAATTTATGTGAATGAGAAAGCCTTGGTGAAAAGGCTGATTTCAGTAATGATATATTACAAAGGAGTTTGTATGAATTAGAATGCTAGGAGGCAAAGGCAAGCATTGGTAATGATGAAATAATGATATATGCACGCGCAGATGAATATTGAGAATGGGCATGGGCATGTACCCTAGATATTGGGGGTGGGGCTGAATGTAAACCTGGATTATAATAGCATGTGTACCCCAGTATAGGGGTGTGAGGCTGCATATGAGTCTAGAATATAAAAGTATGTGCATCATGGACGTGTAGACAATAGTATAGCATTATACATTTAGTATAGCATGGAATTGCATATGTATTGTATTGACATAATACTTATGGTGTTAATTTTGGTAAATTATGTACTCAATTAATGGAGAAATTTGGTTTGAAATGAAATGATTCATGTATATATGAAGTGTATAAAAACTTCATGAAATTGTGCTATTATGTGTATGATTATGTGGCATATGTACAAGTTAATTGAGGTAAGATTTTGGTACAATTATGTTATAATTTTTATATGGAATAAATGATGGAAAAGAATGCGAAAAGAAAGGTTGAAAAATGTGGAAAAATCAAGAAAAAAGGCAAGCCAGCGAGCTAGCACTAGCTGAAGGCAATGGCAAGGGGTGGAGGCAGTGACGCAGGATTTGGCACTGGTGGCGCCAGTCGACGACTATAAAAGCCCGACCTAATTTTCTTCCCATAGCTCGTTCTGTTTTCCAAAGTTTTCCACCTTGCTCTTTATCCCCTTTTGCCCTAACCCCGTTTAGCTTGATTTCTAGCCATTTTAGCTAGGAAATTATCTTAACTAGCTAGAAAAACTTGTGATCTTTTAGTTAAACCCAATTTTCACCCATTGAACAGTGAAAATGGAAGAAAATGGAAGAAACGTCGGATTCCACAAAATGGAAGGAGCAACAAGGAGCTAGGAGCGTGATCTTTGTTTGGGAAGGGCGGCTACGCTTGAAAGTGGACTTATGCTTGTTTTCCCAACCGAATCCCAGATTTTTTATTTTAGGGTTTTGGGGAAATGATGGATTTTTGGGATGAAATTGATGTATATGCTTATAAATTCATGGGGAATGGTTTAATATGATGATTATGATGATTTGGCATGAGAAATTCTCAAAAAAGGAAAACTAGAGTTTTTATGAATAGTAAAAATTAGAGATTTCTTGATTTTTATTGAATTAATCATTATGAATAGTAAAAATTAGAGATTTCTTGATTTTTATTGAATTAATCATGGGGTAAAGATTAATGGCATGTTTAGTATGTTTTAGAACATGTATGGAGTGGTTTGAGTTAGTAGAATCGAGTTGTGGGCTATACCCTAGTTAGGATTTAAAGAGGATTTTTGTGAATAGGCCATGTAAGCCATAAATTGACTACATTAAAAGCTTGATTGAGTTATTTGCATTTTTCTTAAATGTTAATAATGTAAGATACCGGATAAATATATCAAGAAAGGAGATTTCTTATGGTAATTATGGAGAAACCCTAGTTTAACTGATGTTTATCACAGCTTTGAAAATCATAGCCCTATGAAAGAAATGTTAATATGATGTATTGAGTACATGATTACAAATGGTTCAGTAAATGGGATTGTGGCCCTGTACAAGATGAATTCAGAAGGATGTAAAGACAGAGCTGGAGGAAAGTGGTCTGGAGCCAAAGGCCTAAGGTAGGCAGGCTACCTTCTCTATTTGTAGATTCCCATAGTTGATTTCGGGCATGTATATTTTGGATGGGTGATAGTAATTATCCTGTGTTTGGTTAAGGACTAACGTTTATGGCTTTTTTTTTGGTGAATGTATGAATGTTAAGGATAGTAAGTATCCCTTGGAATTGAAATACATGGTATTTTGCATCTGATATGAAGATGTGAGTGATGGGGATAAAGAGTATCCCACAATATGCTTATTCTTCTTTATGGACATCTATATGAAAGGGATAGGGAATATCCTAAGTATGTGATGGAAAAAATAGATGAGATTAGTATATCCCATATTAAGATTTGATAGTATGTTAAAGAGATGTGTTTTCACTATATGAATTAATAAGGAAAGTATAATTCCCTTTTGTCATATTGTTAATGGGTGATAAAGATGAGATAAGTCATATCCCATAGCTGTGTAAGTGACATGATATACCATATGACTATATGTACGAATGGAATGGGAAGCATTCCATAATAGTCTAGATACGTATAATGATGTAATGTAAATTGAAGGCACAACTGTAATATTATGCCTATATGACATAGTTGGATATGTGGTTCCTGCATGACATGTATGGTGATATGAGACGCTTGTATAGCATGTATTGTAGTATGATGAGCCAAAGTGGCTCGGATGTGATGTGAAGCGCTGGAATGACATTGTATGATATTATACGCCGGAAAGGCGTAGGGTGTGCATGGAAAGAATGAGGATGTGAGCTTCATGGTATGATTGCCTTGGGTTGTACATATCAGGATGAGATGGGAATGTGATGTGTTTATGGTAATGGTTTAAATTTGAATTATGTTGTATTTGATATATGTTTTAGGTTAGAATATGTTTTTATGATTAATTATTATTTTATTTTATCTATGCCTATTTACTGAGTTGCCCGAACGTATGCCTTTTATGTTAAATTTTTAGCTGACAAGTCAGGTAAAGACTTGTAGCTGAGGATTGGGACTAGCAAGCAATGGTAGAAGACTGCTGATGGTATGATATCATCTGGGGATTAAATTCCATGATATTCTTGCATGATAATTTAATTATATTAAATTGTAAAGTTTATGATATATTTGCATAATTATAGTTTAAAAGATTCAAATGATGTTGGCATGTAAGACTAAATCATTTAAGTATGATATTGAGAATGAATTTTTATTAATTTAGGGTAATGCATTACCATCATGAAACGGTTCCAATATTGGCAGAGCTGTGAATATGGGTCTAAGTGTTTAGATATAATTATTGTTTTATAATTATAGAAATGTATATTTTATTTGATTTCATACACGTATATCAGGTTTAAATGTCCATAATACAGGGTAGACTCTACTGAATTTTAGGGAGGATATTTCCCTTAGAATTAGGAAAATAGTGAGGTTATGAAAAGATTTCCCTTAAGAAAATGGGAAATGGTAGTGTTCCGCATCGGCTTCTGTGTGGCATGGTGAAAACAAATAGGGTGGGGGTGTAGGGCATTACAATCAGATATGAAATGTTGGAATTATATATTGTCATGTATTACTTTGGAATTGATCCTTATATAATATAACATGGCATTTTATTGTGCATCATGTGTCTTTATGTGGATGCTTAAGTGGTATGTATATAATGTGTGTGTGGTTATGACTCAACAGGGTGGTCTTAATTGACATAATGTGAGTAAGATGTCCAAATGACATGGCCCCTAGGATATGACACCCATGGGGTGATGCCTAGAAGATGGGGTTATGATATCATATCAAAAGGATAAGGATATGTATAAATGAAATAGTGTGTGATAGTCACGTAATAATGAGTCTGATACAATTACACTATGCATTAGAGATAATTGAAGAATGATAATTCTTATAGAAGAATGAGGGTGAGGCGCCATAGAGGCAGTGGTTGAGCTATCGTGAATCTAATAGGAGTGATTAGTGCCCATCGAGATGAAAAGGGAATTGTGTTGATCCTAATATAATTATGATAAATGTATCTTCATGAACATGACTTTTGAGGAATCCTATTTATGAGGTTGACCTACAGATGATTTGGAGAAAGAATTGTTCAGGATGTTGATTTGATATTGATGAATCTATATGAACAAGCATGCCTTGATGAGAAGGCTGGTAAATGTGTATAGCTATGAACGCCTTGATGAGACAAAATATGAAAGCCCACAGTGAGATTGCCTATGAACTTAGGCTATGAGGACATGTACCTCATAGGTTGCATTATCATGGATTTATGTACGTTCTAATTTGGAGCATGTTATTGTACTATTATATTGATTATTGGTTTCTATTCAGCCTACTTACTAAGTTTGCTCGGACTCACCCTATTTTATGTATGATTTTTAGCTAATAGGTCAAACAATGGAGCCCAACTGGGGGTTGGTGCTTGTGATCGGACATTGGTGGCTAAATTCTTGGTACCCTAATGAATTTGGGAAGGGAATCCCCATATTGTATATGAATTCATAATTTGTTTATTGAGTTTTGTATAACATAATTGTATTGGCATGTCATAGTAGTGGAAAAATGTATGTGTTGTATGTGGACAAATT
>JAYJMB010088828.1:0-18808 GCA_036873735.1 Pouteria campechiana | reverse complement strand
TTTACACAATTGAAATTATTTTAGTAGCAAAGGGATGCATGTCATATTATATATAATTTAACCTATTAAATATATATATATATATATTATTATGTAAATAAGGTTAATAATCATAGGCAAACATCTCTACCATAATTATGGTGAACACGTTTACAGGTGATCATTACCGTATAGATAAAATATGAATTTTCTAATCACATAAAAATTAATCGTATGAATTTTTTATCTGTGAAATATCCATTTCTATGGTTGTTACGTCTACTATGGGTAGGATTAAAAGAGGGATTAAAGGAATTTCCGGGGTAGAGCTTTTTGCGTGGGAAAACCTTAAGCCTTTCCTGAAGAAATTGTTTCTTTGACTTACACGTAAGCTCTTCAATGTATTGCCTTTCGTTTTCAAGCCTTTGAACATGTGATCCGCGTCATGCGGCTTCTACTGTTGAAGCATAACAACATTACCCGCTAGCCTTTCTCTAACCTTCTTACTATGTGTTAGGAATAATTCCATAAGTCGAAATAAAGTAATCTAGAAAAAGAAAAAAAAAGATGGAGATATGGGCATAGAATTTTATGTGGAAAACATTCAATAAGAAGGAAAAAACTCTGGATGAAAGAGAAAAAAAATTCACTATATAATGAAATTACAAAGATGAAAAACTCTTGGAAAAAAATCCTTAACACTCAATACAACTCACATCCAAATTCTTTCTAAAATTAAATCTCGGTGGATGAAAATTGAATAAAACTCCAAAGTTGATAATGCTAAGAGAAAAACCTACATAACCAAGGCATGCTGATAAGGAAACTGAATCCGTGATGTCAACAAGTCTAGTTAATTGGAAGGATGCTTGCAATCTTCTAACATTTCATTGAAATGCTTAATAATTTGAGATGGCAGCCTGCATTCAATTGAGAGACCCTTGGCATTCCCAACAGTCGCATATTAAATATGTGCATTGATACAAAAGAAAGAAAGAAAGAAAAAATGTAGAAGATTTTGTGCATGGATGCACCTGGTCATTTTCTAATGTCCCAAAAAAAATTCTTTAGTCATGGTTTAATTTCCTTGGTTTTCCAATACCATTTCTACTTTCCTTGGTTTAGACTTGATATGGGGTTGTTTTCCAATGAAGCGAAATCTCAAAGCACTGTGATCGTAGATTGGAGTACAAACAGCTTGCTAATTCATCCAACAACAGAGCCAAGGATTGTGATTCAATCCTTGTAATGCATTGAGGATGTACCCAACAGAGGATAAGTAGGGGGCGTTTACAGTCTGCAACCAACACGGCAATGAATTGAACTATTTTTGCAACTACGTCAATTTCAAATGAATTGAACTACTCGCAACCATGTCAGTTTCAAATGGGTTGAAGTATTCTGCAATTATGTCAATTTCAAACGAACTGAACCTTTTACTCCCTTCAGCAATGAAATGCAAACACAATGCCTACATGATACTTTGACAGCCTGTTTAAAAACTAATTCATGAAACAAGTGCATGCAGTGTCATGACACATTTACTCTGCACCTAACTATTTTGAGCAGAGGCAAACTACAGTCCTGGAAACAATTGGAAGAACACAAAATAAAATAAAAAGAAATTGCAATTGCTACATAGTTCTAAGGGTCCAAAGTATCCAACGCAATCTATTAACTTTGTATAAAAGTTCATGAAAATAAAAAATAGTCAAGAGTTTCACTTCAAAGACCTATTTCTGGTTATGCTTAGAAGAAAGATTCTCTGAGGTCAATGGCTGTGGCTTGAGATAGTCTTTCTGCTTCAACACGTCCAACCATGACTGACGATGGAAGAATGGCAGGCGGGAACATTTACTGTCGCTGGATGTCGCCACAAGCATCGAATAGTAACATTGTCCAGAAATAACCTACAGAGTAACCCACAAATAGGTGCCACATGCATTACCTGCATTAACAGCCCCAAAAGCTTCGGATCTTACAAAATTCATCTAGAAAAATAAATCAACAAATAACTAATTAGAGACCAATGATAAGATTTTTTTTTTTTTGAAACTACATTTCAGTCCACTTTCTTTGTTCACTCCAACTGCTCTGACAATGTATTGGCTCATGGTTTTGAATATAAATATTTGATGCAATATCAGTGCTCCAAAAATTGTTACAATATGGGCACATCACCCCAGTGTTGGGCCATATTTTCCCTATCAGACAATTTTTGTGGGCAAAATATTATGAAAAAATGTCTAGAAAAAAATAAGATGCATAAGCATATGTAGTTATTTTGTGTTTTGCATATATAAATGATATTGTACAAGTCCATTCTTATCAAGAATGTTAATTATTGTCTGCCAATATGTCTTGCGTTAGTTATTAATCTTTTAAATGATTTTTTAATTTAAGTAATACTATATATATATGCTTTGACATATGTTAATATTACCCAAACCAATAAATAACAAATTATTACTTGATTTAGATATTCAAGTTTAACTGAAAAATGCAATTTACCACATTTTAAACCAAAAAAATTTTAAATCTGAAAATTACAAAATTGTATTAAAAAATTATAACATTGATTTTTAAAAATAATATTACAACATGAAACTGAGTGTTATGAACCTGGTGGGTTTTGCAGCTTAATTTTGAACCTGAGCAATTCATCTCACCTGGATATATATAGGAAAATGATCCAATGTAGCTAGCGTGCTGACCATGCGATGCGGTGGGCGTAATCTAGGCCCTTCGGGAGGGAGGGAGAGTCGGCTTTTGAACTCCATCTTCCAAAAATCCAAAACACACAGTACGGAGGGGGCTGTGACATGACTGCTTCAATTAGTGAATATTAAAAGTTTATAATATTGAACCCAAAATCCAAACTTCTTTGTTGTCTTCCCGCCTCATTAAATATTGAACATCAATGAGGAATTTATGAAGTTATATTAAAAATTTTTATTTTTAGTGCAAATTTTATTAATTGTAGTAAAATTTTTTATTTTTAATGTAATGAACATCAGTGAGGAATTTATAAAGTATATATTAAAATTTTTAGTATAAATTTTATTAATTTATTTTTAGTGTAATGAACACTAAAAAATTTACCTATAATCAGATTAAAATTACTGGGGACTATCTAAGGCAAAAATGCATTAAAAATTTAAAATCCAATGCTGGAATGTCTAACCGCTTGTTGTTTTAATCCATGTCCCAAATTATGCCCCTATGTCCGAAAACCTAGACTCCACGTCCCAAATTATGCCCCTATGTCCGAAAACCTAGACTCCATGTCCCACTGTGAACTTTATGTTTGAAATGCAGTAAAACCCTACCTTAATTAGGGAAATCTTTTTGGCTTTAATAAAATAGAAATCCAATCATGTTTTAATAAAATAGGAATTAAGGATATCTGAGCTTTAAAATTAATAAAAAATTTTACAAACTATATTTGAACTTTAAAAACTTTATAATAAAATGCATATCAGAAATTAGTTTTTTTAATAACAAAACCATTTTATTAACTTGGATAGGCTAGTTGCATTTTTTTAAAAAATACTAAATAAATTAGGCCAAGCCAGTTGCATTTAAAAAAACAAAACTAAAACGCCAAGCAAAACTTGGCTAGTTGCATTTAAAAATTTTAAAACTAAAATACCAAATAAAACTCCACAAGTTGTGTTTTGAAAAAAAAAATAAAACACTGAACAAATCTCAACTTATTTATTTATTTTTTAAATATCAAAATATCTAATAAAACTTAGTTAAGCCAGTTATATTAAAAAAATTAACTAAAACATCGAACAAAACTCAGCCAAGCTAGTTGGATTTAAAAAAAATAACTAAAACACCAGACAAAACTAAACTAATTTGGCCAAGTTTCGTTTAGTGTTTTAGTTATTTTTTTTAAAAATGTAATTACCTTGGCAGTTATTTTTTTAAAACACCAAACAAGTGAGTTTTATTTAATATTTTGATTATTATGTAAAAAATACAACTAGCCTTGCTTTATTAGATGTTTTGGTTTAAAATTTTTGTTAAACTCAACTACCCGAGTTTTATTTGGTATTTTGATTAATTTTTTAAAAATACAATTGGCCTATTTTTGTTTATTATTACTTTAAAAAAAACTTAATTGGCTTTGTCGAGTTTTTCTAGGTATTTTGATAATTTTTTTTAAACACAAACAAAGCAAGTTTTGTTTAGTATTTTGATTAATTTTTTTTTAAAATATAATATGCCAAACTAGCTACATTTTTTTAAAATGAAATAAAACATTTAACAAAACTTGGTCAGGCCAATTGCATCTAAAAAAAAAAACCACAACATCAAACAAAACTTGGTTAGTTGCATTTTAAAAAAAATTATAACAAAAAAATCAAACGAAACTCAGTCAATTGTGATTAAAAAATAAAATTTTAATCAAAACGTTGAACAAAACTAAGCTTGTTTGGTGTTTTAAATTTTTTTACCAAATTAAACACCTAATAAAACTCAACTAAGCCAATTGCGTTTAAAAATAAAATAATCAAACACATATCCGAAATGAGTTTAGTAACACATATCATAAACAAGTTTTTTTAATAACAAAACTATTTTATTAACTTGGCTAGGTTAGTTGCATTTAAAAAAAAGAAAAAATTAAAACACCAAATAAAACTCAGTTAGGCCAGTTGTGTTTATAAAGAAAAAATTAAAACACCAAACAAAACTCGTTAATTGCGTTTAAAAAAATCTAAAACCAAAAATAAAAGAAACTTCACAAGTTATGTTTTGGAAAAAAAAATAAAACACTGAACAAACTCAACTTGTTCATTTTTTGTTTTTAATATCAAAACATCTAACAAAACTTAGCTAAGTTAGTTACATTAAAAAAAATTAACTAAAACGTTAAACAAAACTCAGTTAGGCCAATTGCGTTTAAAAAAAATAATCAAAATACTAAACAAAACCGAACTAATCTAGTCAAGTTTTTTTTAGTATTTTGGTTATTTAAAAAACATGCAATTGTCATGGTCGAGTTTTATTAGGTGTTTTGGTAAAAAAAATTTTTACACCAAACAAGCCTAGTTTTGTTCAATGTTTTAGTCAAAATTTTATTTTTTAAACACAATTAACTAAATTTTATTTGATTTTTTAGTTTTATTTTTTTTAAAAATGCAACTAACCAAGTTTTGTTTGGTGTTGTATTTTTTTAGATGCAATTGGCCTAATTAAGTTTTGTTAAATATTTTATTTTAAAAAAATGCAGCTAGTCTGGCATATTATATTTTTAAAAAATTAACCAAAAGGCTAAACAAAACTTGCTTTGTTCGTGTTTTAAAAAAATTATCAAAACACCTAGCAAAACCCAGCAAAGCCAATTGTGTTTTTTTAAATAATAATAATAAAAAATAGGCCAATTACATTTTAAAAAATTTAACCAAAATACTAAACAAAACTCAGGTAGTTAAGTTTAACAAAAATTTAAAACCAAAACATCTAATAAAATAAGGCTAGTTGCATTTTTTTTTAAAATAATCAAAATATTAAAGAAAACTCAGCTTGTTTGGTGTCTTAAAAAAAAAACTTACCAAAACACCTAATAAAACTCAGCCAAGGTAATTGCATTTTTTTTAAAATAACTAAAACACTAAACAAAACTTTGTCAGATTAGTTCAGTTTTGTTAAATGTTTTGATATTTAAAAAAACTTGAATAAGTTGAGTTTTGTTCAGTGTTTTGTTTTATCTTTTTCCGAAATAAACTTATGGAGTTTTATTTGATGTTTTGGCTTAAAATTTTTTAAACGTAACTACTCGAGTTTTGTTTTATTTTTAAATGCAACTGGCTTGGCCTATTTTATTTAGTTTTTTTTTAAAAAATACAACTAGTCTAGCCAAGTTAATAAAATGGTTTTGTTATTAAAAAAACTCATTTTTGATATGCTTTTTATTATAAAGTTTTTGAAGTTCAAATATAGTTTTTTAATTTTTTTATTAATTTTAAAGCTCAAATATCCCTAATTCCTATTTTTTTAAAACACAAATGGATTCCTATTTTATTAAATTCAAAGAGATTTCCCTAATTATAGTGGAGTTTTACTGTGTTTCGGACATCAAATTCACAGTGGAATATGAAATTTGGGTTTTCAAACATAGGGCATAATTTGGGACATAGATTACAGTAAGCTTTACTGTGTTTCAGACATAGAGTTCACAGTGGGACATGGAATCTGAGTTTTCAGACATGGGGCATAATTTGATATATGAATTTATGACTATTTTACTTTATTTCTGACATAGAGTTCACAGTGGGACATAGAATTTGGGTTTTCAAACATGAGACATAATTTGGGATATGGATTAAAAACAATGAGCGGTTAGACATTCAAGCATTGGATTTTAAATTTTTAATGCATTTCTGCCTTAGATAGTCTCCAATGATTTTAATATGATTGTAGGTAAATATTTTTTAATTACAGGTAAATATTTTCAAAGTTCATTACACTAAAAATAATTTTTTTAATAAAAGTAATAAAATTTACACTAAAAATAAATTAATAAAATGTACACTAAAAATAAAAACTTTTAATAAAATTAATGAAAGTTAAACAAAAAATAAATTAATAAAATTTACACTGAAAATAGAAACTTTTAATATACACTTTATAAATTTCTCACTGATGTTCATTACACTAAAAATAAAAACTTAATATACACTTTATAAATTCCTCAATGATGTTCTCAATGATGTTCATTAAGCTAAAAATAAAAAATTTTAAAGAAATTAATAAAATTTATACTAAAAATAAAAACTTTTAATATACACTTCATAAATTCCTCATTGATGTCAATATTTAATGAGGTGGGAAAATGACAAAGAGGTTTGAGTTTTAGGTTCAATATTATAAACTTTTAATGTTCATTAATGGAAGCGGTCACATCGCAGCCCCCTTGGTACTACATGTTTTGGGTTCTTGGGAGACAGAGTCGAAAAGCTGACTCTCCCTCCCTCCCACACTCACAGCTACCACAAAGGGCTTGGATTATGCCTGCTGCATACACACACACACAAATGCAAAATTAAATGATTGATGCACAAGGATTAATAAAAGAAATTTCTTTCTTGAAAGAACTTACAAGACTTGAGACTTTTGTTTCTTTACAGCAAAGCAATAGAGTCTTGCTCCATTAAACTCAAGCTATCTTGCTTTGACAGATACATAGGTTTTTTAGGGAAGAGGAGTGGTTGACATTCTATGCCTTACAAAGGAGAGTAAATGCTCTTAAATAGAAAAGAGATGTCAGTTTCCTGGTTTCATGTGACTGACATTTGCTTGTATAAAAGAAAATTAGGAGTGCAAAACCAGGGCGCTCATGGTTTATAGAGTTCCTATAGAGAAACTAGGAACTATTTGTTGGCTTGTCTTAAAGCTTCTTGAAGTACTATAGTAGTCTTGTCTTTTTTGATTTGGAGGATAGGTGGAGTTTTCTTGTGGGAGGCCCGATGGAATCTTAGATGATGTCGGAGTCAGATCCAATCAAGTACAAAAGCCTGGACCTTCTTAGAGGAAAAATGGGTCTGCATCATGACCAAACAGGCTTGTCGGATCTGATCTGCAACCTAGCTCATCAGCATCAGCTAAATCGTTAGTGTCTGCTAAATAATTGCTAGAAGAATCATTTACTACTTTAACCTTTGAAGTAGATGTAGAAGATGCTTTCTCTTTTCGAGCTTTTATGGCTTTAAATTGAGCTTCAATGACTTTTTCCCAGTCTTCTTCTGAAGACAAATTTGCAAGGATTGCCATTTGATGAGATTTCTAAGCTAAAAACTAAGTTTGTTCAAATTTTGATTTTCCAATAAGCCATTTTTGGATTTTTTTCTGAAGAAGCTTGGGGACAATTAAAAGATTCCCACCACTTAACTTCATATACTCTTTTGAGTACAGGAGGGAGGGGTTCTTGGGCCACAAAACATCAATTCCATTGGAATATCCATGCAAGAGATAGTTTAGAGAAGAATAAAAGAAGAATAGGAAGTTTTTTCTCCATTTCGGAGTAATTAAAATGTTCTTTGAACACATTAAAACTATTTTGAAGATTTTGAGGAAGCATTTCAATCATTTGGCCAAAATTATTCCACTAAAGAAGAAAACAAAAAGGAAAAGAGAATTTTAATTTTTTATCAAAAACAAAAAGCCATGAATGGTTGTTAAATTTATGTTTAAACCAAAGGACATTTGTCCATGCATCTTGATAATCAAAATATGAGAATTGTTGTGGGTAAAATTCATTTTCGAATCTTTTGAAATGATTTGGGTCACCAAATTCTCCAATATTCATGATTTTTAAAATGTTTATAGTAGAATGTATGATTTCTCCATCAAGGGCTTTATGGTGAGTGATTTCTATAGAATCGGTGGAAACTAACAAGTATTCATAAAAGTTTTGGGTTTTGTTGAAATCAATAGGTTTAAAATGAAATAATTTTGGAAGTGCAACTTGTGTAATGTTCTCAGGATAATAATCAAGCTTTCGCTCTGCCAAAGTGACTAAATGATATGGTTCAATCTGAACTATTTCAGGCTAAAAAGTCTTCATAAAAAATCTTGTTGAAGATTTAAATTAAGTGAATTTTTGGAATTAGGTGAAGGAGAAGGATAAGAGGTTAAGGAAGAAGAAGGTGAGATCTGTTTTAGATCATTAGGGGTAAGAAGTTGATTAGGGAGCTAAGTAATAGATAATGGAAGCATTCTTCCATGACCTCTTTGAGGGATAGGTGAAAGAGGAGAAGAAGGCTCAATAAAGAGAGTATTTAGAGGTACTGGCTGAGTAGAGACTAATCTTTTCCTATAAGAGTCTTTCGACTGTTTTTGAGCTTTGCTTTTTTCTGAAGACATTTTTGAAATAGGCGGGCATTTGCCATGTTTATCTTTGAGATTCTTTGAAGAAATTCTTTAGAAAGGAAATCAGAAATAGCGTTAGTAGTTCTTTTGATAAATTCTATTTCAAAATCAAAATATGATAAAATAGCTTGCCATCTAGCAAATATTTGTTTTGATGCAATATTTTGAACATCTTTTTCCAAAATGTATTTTGCAGATTGACAGTCAATATGAAGAAGGAATCTTTGATTTAGAAGATCACTTTGAAACTTGGTAATGCATAAAAGAATTCTTAAAATTTATTTTTTAATAGTAGAATAATTTTTCTGAGTATGATTCCATATTCCAGAATGGTACTGAACAATTTACTCTTTTGAATTTTTTACTTGTTTAAGTATTCCCCCATAGCCTTTTTCTGAAGCATCTATTTCAACAATCTTAAAAGCTAAAGGGTCTGGTATATATAATAACGGTAAGGTTTTTACATAGGATTTTATCCTTTTAACTGTTTCGGTATGTTTATTTATCCAAGCTTTAGGATTTTTTCTGAGTCTAGCATATAAGGGTTTTGATATTATCCTTAATTTTTCAATATGTTCTGCAACATAATTTAATGATCCTAAGAATCTTTGGAATTGATTTTTATCTTTCATTTCATCATAAAATTTATCTGCAAATTCTATAGATCTTTTTATAGGTACTTGGGTTCCTTGATTAATTTCATAACCTAAGAACCTGATCTTAGTTTGGTAGATTAAATATTTAGTTATAAAAAGAACTAATCCATTTCAGATTATAACTTTTAAGAAGATTTCTAAATGTCTAAGATGGTTTTCAATATTGTTAGAAAATATTAACACATCATCTATATACACAATTAAGAAATCAAAAGGATTGAATATTTCATTCATTATCCTCTGAAATTCAGAGAGAGTATTTTTTGATCCAAATGGCATTACATTACATTCATACTGTCCAAATGGGGTAGTAAATGCAGTCTTATATCTATCTTTCTCCATAACCTAGATTTGCCAAAATCCAGATTTCATATCAAATTTAGAAAAGATTTTTCCTTTCTTAATTATTTTAATAAGATCTTTCTTATTAGATATAGGATATTTTATCCATTTTAAAGCTTTTTTTAAAGTTTTATAATTAATTACTAATCTAGGAACTCCTCTTTCTGTTTCAACGGCTTTATAAATATAAAAAGCTACACAAGACCAAGGAGATCCAAGAGGTTCATATTTTTTGATTAATCCTTTTGCAAGAAGATCATTAATTTCTTTTTTACAATAATTTCTTAACTCTTGATTCATTTGGCAAGGTTTTGCCTTAGTTGGAATTTTTTCTTCTTTATATCCTTCCTTGTATGGTAATTCTACCATATGAGTTTTCTTTTCCCAAAAAGCATTTGGAATACCAACACAGGCTAATTGTTCAATTTTTTTCTTTTAGCTTTTTTATTCTTTCTATATATATATATATATAGGATTTTCAACTTTCTTGAATTCGTTTATGTGAGTGTTATTCTTTTAAATCTATTAAAGTTTTCTCTTTTTGTATTAGATTTAATCAAAGGTTATTTATCAGTTTTTTGTGTGGTTTATTTATGAATTCAAACAATATTTTATTTTTGCTTATTTCTGTTGTTAGACCTTGATCTGAAACTTGAAATGGTTTTATTAATTCCAAGAATGGGGTTCCTAAAATTATTGGTCTGTTTAGATTTTTGATAAGGATAAATGTGGATTGGAATATCATTCCATGTTTTATAATTTCTGCTTTAGGAATTTTATACTTTACTTAGAGTTTTGTTCCTCCAGCACCCATTGGGTTTTTAGTTGTTAAATCTCTATATTTTCTAGGGATCAAATCATCCCTAATATGATTTGAATCAACTCCTGAGTCTATTAAGGCTATTTCATTTATTTTGAAATCATGAATTCTTACTTGAATTGGAGTTATCCATTCTTGACATTTAATTTTTATTACTTGTTGAACAAACTCTTCTAAATCATCTAAATCTATAAGTTTCTCTTTTTGAGTAGTTTCAAGTTTTAGAGTTTCCCATTTTATTACTTCTTTTAGAAGTTTTATTTCTTTTATCTCTTTACGAAGTTCATCTACTTCTTCTTTTAGAGTTGTAGTTTGTGTTTTATCATCCTTTGGTACTTTAATGGTTTTAGAATTTCTTCTAAATTATAAATAGGAGTTGGAGGTTTTTCTTTTTGTTTTATCATAGACTTAATCTTCATTAAATATTGTCTTTGGACTTCTAGGTCATTAATTTAGTCAGCTAAATTTAAGAGTTCTTCTTCATAGTTGGTTGTTATATTTATATTATATTCATTGTCAGTTTCTGACTCTTCTATTTCATTTATAGAAAATTGTGAATCTTCTAATTCATCATCTGTACTTAAAAGAATATTTTTCATATAAGTTTTAATTAGTTTTCCAAAGTTTTATCTTCAATATTTATCTTATTAATTCTTTTTTTTAATTTTTTCTGGACATCTATTAGTGTAATGGTCAGTTTTGCCACATTTATGACAAGTTACATTTGTTTTATTTGCTGTAGAAGTTTCCTTTCCTTTAAATATTTTCTTCTGTTGAGGACTTCTATAGTAATCTTCCTTATTTTTTCTTATAGGTTTATACTTCCTTATGAATTTCTTAAAAGATTTTTTCTTTTTACATCCTGAGCAAGATGTTTTGATTTTATCAAAACCAAATTGTTCACTGAATGATCCTAACTCATTTTTATTATGAATATTTTCTTTTTTAAGTTTTTCTTTAGTTTTTAAATCATTACGTTATGATATACCTACTCGATTTACATAATTTATTATATCTCCATAGGTAAGATTTTTCCATTTGATTATACCTCCTTGGGCAGTTCTTATAGCTTCTTTTGCTTGTCTACTGAAAGATAAAGGTAAACCATCAATAAATCTTTATGTCCAGTAGTTAGCATTTGCATCATTTCTTTGTAAAACTTTGGTTATATATAAGTCTTTGTAGTATTTGAATTCAGATAAATTTCTACATTTA
Source organism: Pouteria campechiana (assembly GCA_036873735.1). Taxonomy (NCBI): domain Eukaryota; kingdom Viridiplantae; phylum Streptophyta; class Magnoliopsida; order Ericales; family Sapotaceae; genus Pouteria; species Pouteria campechiana. Next base: position 6,913 of record JAYJMB010088828.1, on the reverse strand, counting down.
AGATAATTAAGGAATTTTGTTTCTCTTTCTTCAAGAATAAACATATCTCCAATAAATGCTTTAGCAATAGTATAAATTAATGTTGCTACAGCATCTGATTCAGGTGGAGTTTCATCTTTTTTCTTATCTTTATCATCTATTCTTATATGTTTAACATGGTTTTTGATATAATTTTTATTATCTTCCATTAGGACATTTGTCCACCACCCCTTAAGGGCTCCTACAAAGCCTGAGTTAAATAGATACATGCTTCTTTTTCACTTAAATCATCAGAAGCATAGGCTGTTGCAGCCATGGTTATTTTGTGAAGGACATTTATGATTTGATATTTTGACATTTCGTCAATATTCCAAACATAAATGATTTTGGTAAAAAATTTATTTTGAACTATTTGAGGAGTTTCTTCAAAAATCATAGCAGGAAAAGTGTTCCTATAATAATAAGGTTTGGATGGATTTTTCCAATTTTCTTTGGGCTTAAATTTTCTGATTGGATTTATATTATCTAAATTAGAGTCTACTTTTGAGTTATCAAACTGATTTTCTAATATTTCTATTTCATTTTCTGAATTATTGGAATCATTAGATTCTTTAGTATCTATTTCTCTAGTATCTTTGTGAATTTTCCTTTAAAGTATTTATTTGTTGAGTTTTTGTTGAGTTTTGGATGTCTATCCTATATCTAATAGTTTTAGTCTATTATTTATTTCTTCCATAAAATTTCCATTTTTAATAGGTTTTAATTTTTCTGTTTTAAATAATCCTGAAATTTTTGCTTCAAAATTAAGCTTTGGTTTTTGAATTTTTGTTTCTGTAGATTTTACTTCCTCTAATTTGCTATTTATTTTTTCTAGGTGTTTACCCATTATGTCTAAATAATTATTTATATAATTTTTTTATTGAAATATCTTTTGAATATCTATACCAGTTACTAGTTCTTTTTCATCAATTCTATCCCTAAATGGTGATGAAATTACTCTTTTACCATTTTCTAATTTTACTATATATCTAATAGTTGGTAGATATCTATCCGTTTCAATTTCTCCTTTTTCTAATGTTTCGCATATAGGATTTATTCCTGTTATATAGGGATAGGATGATATATATTTAGTATAATTCCTTTCGAATCATTCAAAGAAGTTTATATTTAATTTTATATTTTTCATAAAGTTGTACCACTCTTCTTGAACATTATCTCTTTCAGTTTTATTAAATGATTTAAAGAACCATTTTCTTTTATCTTTATTATTTTCTGAGTAAAATTCTGCTCTGATAACTTCTTTGTTTATTTCAAAAGGTTCTTCTATAATATTTATAGCTAGGTCAAACTCATGAGGTTTCCCATCTATTTCCCATCTTACTTCTTCTATTGGTGTTTTAGGATTATATGATCTTTTTGACCTTTCAGATAATCTAGAAGATAAACTTCTAATTATAGGAATTTCAAGAATAGTAGATCTAAATTCTAGTTCTATAGTTCCGTCTTGATATGTTATGGATCATTGGATCTGTTGGTTGTCCATTACAGGGTTCTGAGGTTTCATTATTTCATTAGTTTCCAAGATTCTAGAAATTTAACTTAATCCTATTTAATAGCTTTAGGAATCATTTTCCTAGTCTTTCTAGGATCTACTTGTAATAGCATTGTTTCCCTAGAGTTATGTCTTCTTTCTCTGACTCCCTAAATAAAGGCAGATTTTGAAAGCTTATAATAGAATCTATACATTATTGCTAATGGTAGAGATCCTTGTTCCATTTCTATATTTGACATATTTTTTAGTAGAATTAAAGATTTTATTATATTTGCATCTTTTAATGCTACTATAAAATTAGAAAAAGCATTGAAGTAAACTGTTCTGTCATACAAGCTAGTTTCAATAGCTCCTAATTGAGAATTTTCCCATATAGTATTCTAAAGTCATTTAGACTAGTTAATATAGCAACATTCATATCCTTTCGAGATAGAGGTTTAATGACTACTTGAACCAATCTGAAGTGAATATAATGATATTTACTTTTAATGTGTTCTTCAATTAATTTTAAGTTTATTAATTGAAGTCTTTCAAAGTTATTTTGAAGTAGCATTGTACAGTTCTTATATTAAGAGTAAATATATTTAAGAAACTACCCTTTTGGTAAATGGTTTTTATTGGAACATGAGGAATTATCCAATTAGAATTGTTTTGACTAATATTTTCATAAGATATTTCTTCACTATTAATTTTATTTTCTTCTTTGGAAGAAGAGGATGATGCTTTAGACATCTATCTTCTAAAGATCTCCATTTTTCTACTATTAATTACAATAATTTCTTAAATCTTTCAAATATCAGATCACTGTCAACGAAATTACCCCTATTGGACTTACCAAGGGCAACCCGCCTTAATTGCTAGCTTTATGGGAACATGACTATGTGGTTGCCCATGTTTCATTGATATTCTTGGATTTAAGAAACTACTATATTAATAGTAGACTAATGGCGATCTTTAGAGGGACAGGGAATAGTCTCTCCTGCACAACATATATGCTATTTCCCCCAAAGAAAAAAATTGAACAATAGTGTAGAAGGATACCATTTTCAGCAGGATCTTTTTCTCAGTAATATAGCAATACTAAATACCAAATTTTTGGAAAACACAAATGCAAAATTAAATGATCGATGCACACAAGGATTAATAAAAGAAATTTCTTTCTTGAAAGAACTTACAAAATTTCAGACTTTTGTCTCTTTACAATAAAGCAATAGAGTCTTGCTCCATTAAACTCAAGCTATCTTGCTTTGAAGGATACATAGGTTTTTTAGGGAAGAGGAGTGGTTGGCATTTGATGCCTTATAAAGGAGAGCAAATGCTCATAAATAGAAAAGAGATACTAGTTTCTCGGTTTCATGTGACTAACATTTGCCTATATAAAAGAAAACTAGGGGCACTCATGGTTTATAGAGTTCCTATAGAGAAGCTAGGAACTATTTGTCGGCTTGTTTTGAAGCTTCTGGAAGTACTGTAGTAGTCTTGTCTTTGTTAATTTGGAGGACTGGTGGAGTTTTCCTATGGGCTGCCCGATGAAATCTCAGATGATGTCGTAGTCGAATCCAATCAGGTACAGAAGCCTAGACCTTCTTAGAGGAAAAAGGGGTCTCCATAATGACCAAATAGGCTTGTTGGATTTGATCTGCAACCTAGGTCATCAGCATCAGCTAAATCATTAGCGTCTGCTGAATGATTGCTACAAGAATCATTTACTGCTTTAGCCTTTGAAGTAGATGTAGAAGATTCTTTCTCTTTTTGAGCTTTTATGGCTTTGAACTGAGCTTCAATGGCTTTTTTCTAGTCTTCTTCTGAAGATAAATTTGCAAGGATTTCCATTTGATGAGATTTCTGAGCTAAAAGCCGAGTTTGTTCAGAATTTGATTTTCCAATAAGCTATTTCTAGATTTTTTTTGGAGAAGCTTGGGGACAATTAAAAGATTCCCACCACTTAACTTCATATCCTCTCTCCAGCACAGGAGGGAGAGGTTCTTGGGCCACAAAACACCAATTCCATTGGAATATCCATGCAAGAGAAAGTTTAGAGAATAATAAAAGAAGAATAGGAAGTTTTTTCTCCATTTTGGAGTAACTAAAATGTTCTACACATTAATATATATATATATATATATATAGGGTTCGCTTCAAAATAACCTGTTGCCAGCCCCCTCGGTGCAACTGGCGCATCCACCCATTCAAAAATGGCTAGAAGAATCAAAGCCATCCGTTCCAAATTTTATCTTTTGCCCTCCGCACATGCAAAATGGTGTCCAATTCCTTCGCTAAATGAGGAGAGAGGGAAAGGGGAAAGTAGTCTTCCCTATTCATCTTCCAAAGCTACAATGATTCCTTACTTGCCATTTTAGGCTTCCAGCAACTGAAATCAGATTGCTAGCGGTAAACTCCCTTGCCAGCAACCAAAACTGATTGCTTCTCGTCCCCTGCTAGCGACTCCCTCCCAGCCATTTTTGTCTTCCAGCATTCAAAACTCCCCACGCCAGTATCAAACTCCCCTGCCAGCAACCGAAATTGATTGCTTCCCGTCCCCTGCCAGCAATTAAAACCAATTGCTTCCTGTCTACTCCGAATGACTCCTTCCTTGCCATTTTTGGCTCCCAGCATCCCAAACTCCCCACACTAGCAATCAAAACTGACTACTTTTGGCACCTTACTAGCGACTCCTTCCTTGCCATTTTTTGCTTCCAACATCCGAAACTCCCCACTCATTCTTTGCTCTTTGTCTGACACCATCACCATGGAGTGCTGCAGCAGGATTTGAAGCTCTCTCATCTTTCTGGCAATTGCTTTCTTTGGTGTTGATTTTGAGTTTGCTAGTCTTCTCTAAGTGGATTTTCTTTCAAGAAAATTTAGATGGATTTTACAGTGACCAATTCCAATAGTAATTTTTATATTGTTGCCAGAGGTTTCTGAATGGAATTTCTTTCAAGAAAAAAAGAGATGCAGCCATGGGGGAATAATGCATTATAATTCATCCTATTTAGCCTAAATAAGGATCTTCTAGGAATTACTTGTTAAGAGAAATTTTCATTTTGGTATTTCGTTGCTGATTGCAAAGCATCATGTAAAGTTTTAATTTTGCAAAAGATCCTGCAAGTTGTCTTTATAGTTGCAAAATGCCATTGGTTGACATTTGAAAGGACAAATGTGCGCTTGCCACTTTCTTCTTTCTAACCAATGTGGTGAGTACATTTTATTTCTTTCACAATCTGGTTTTGACTTCTCAATTTAAGGGAAACTTGTTATTATTTTGTGAAAATTAAAAATTTGTTGGTTTCCATGTAATTCTTTTATTTAGGTCTATATACCCTACATACATGTCTTCTTGCACCAAAAATTTTAAACTTTTTATTCACTTGTTTTTGGAGCTATTGGCCACTTATCTTTGAGGTCAAAATAAAATAAAAGGGAAAGAGTTTCATATTTTTGTCACAAGTTTCTGATATTTTTTGAATGTTTGGGAATCTGAGGATGCTAATTGTTTGTTATTAATAATTTTTTATGTGTACATTGCTCTTAATGATGTGGATGCTGTAGCAAAGAGCTTCAAGAAAGCATTAGAGTTGGAGCCAAATGATGGTCTATTGCTCAAACTTTCATTTTAAATGTTGTTGCAGAGCACTTCAAATTCTTTTTTTTTTCTTGTACAGGTTTTAATTTATGCCATTATTTCAGGAGGTATAAAAAAGGAGCTTGCTAGTGCAAGGAAGAAGGTTTGTTATTCTAACCCAAATAGCAAATGTTGTACCTTGTCCTAGTTCTTTGCATTATTATGAAACATGGATTTTGTTACAGACTACTGATCGGCGTGATCAGGAGAGAGGCATATGTCTAAATGTTCAAATAAGCATCCAAATGGTTTGTGTTCATCATTTCTACATTGTTTTTTGCCAATGAATTATTTTTGATGGTACATTTCTACATTCTTTTCATGATGTATGCAGAGAAGCATAAGAAAATGTCTTCTCTTTTCTTTTTTTTTTACATTTTTTTATTCAGGATGTGATTGGGATTTCACTATCTTTGTACGATGTACACTATTGAATTATTAGTAATGAAGTTTGATTCTAGCCATTACTCTAAGTAATTTTGTTTTTGATTTTCCTACTATGTCTCTAATTTTCCTTTTTCTAAAAGTGCTACTACCACAAGAACACAATAGGAAAGGCTAAAAGCAAGATTCCTATCAGAAACAGGATTGCATATACTTTCGATTGTTTGCATATGTTAGTCTAGACTGGTTTTGTGTATGTTACTGTCTTTTTTGGGTGGGCTTAGGTATTGCATAGGATCTTTAGATTATTATGTAGACAGTGGGAGGGATGCTTATGTCTAGTAGGATATAGGATAAGGATAAATTGAAAGTTTCTTTCTATCAATCTTTTGGAGTTTGCAGCCATTTAAAAATGGAAAGGAAAAGCAAATATGTTGTAAAGAGATGATGGGATGATGGAAGCTACTGAACCTAGTAATAAATTACCAAGTGGAATATAAGACTGGTGCCAATGGGTGAATGGGTGACAGTAACTATACCAGAAATGCAAAAACTATCAGCATCACTTAACAGCAGGTAGATGTTTCAACGGGCAGAAATATATGAGGAAGAAGCAATGTAAATGTAACGACATGACTAGAATTGGTCACTTTTGGAATGAATCCAATAATTTCCATCATTATTGATTTTCCTCAATAGATTACACTTGCCATGTACATTAGAAGAATTATATGTTCACATCCCAGACCACAAGTGGTCCTAATTACATATCCACAATGGAGAAAACTCTTGATTAAAAAGAAAAGTACAATGCATCTTAGAAACCCAAAAATAAAACACACACACTCTCTCTCTCTCAAAATAGATGTGTGCTGTCTTTGGGATCGCCAAGCACATTGCGATGACTTGATATTTAGGAGATCGCCTCAAGTCAATGGGCGGATGGGGTGACACAGTTTTAGACTAGGTTGCTAGACACTGGGTCAACTGGAAAATGGGCATTTTGATCCAATTGGTTTGTCCCGGGTGGAATCAAGACCGGGTGATTTCTATTGTTTAGACCATAAGAAACCATAGAGACAGTAGATGTTTTATGACCCAATTGGCATATCCCGGAAGGACTCAGGACTGGGTGGTCTCTATTGTGTTTAGACATGAAAGAGATCGAAAGAAAATAGGTGACCTAGTTTCGGTTAAGCCTTCTTTCATTGCCCATGAGAAGCTTAGGAAGAATGGGCTAGGTTAACTGGGTTTAGCTCAGCTCTCTCAATTACCCATGAGAAGCTTAGGAAGAATGGGTCAGGTTAACTGGATTTAGCTCGGCTCTCTCAATTACCCATGAGAAGCTTAGGAAGAGTGGGCCAGGTTGACTGGGT
>JAYJMB010088827.1:0-18810 GCA_036873735.1 Pouteria campechiana | reverse complement strand
TGGACAAGGTGCATAATATTATTTCTTTCTTTATATTTAAATATTTATTTTTAACTAATGAGAAATAAATCTCATATACATATCCAAAGGAATATTTTATAAGTTTAAATTATTTGAAACGAACATAGCTAGAATCCTTTTTCTCCACAAAATGAGATATATTGTTTAATGTATAACTTAGATTTTATGTAAAATTTTTATTGCAACTTAGATTTTTGTATACATATATAATTTTATCATATATGTATACTAATATCAAGTATTTTTCTTCTCATAAGGGAAGAATATATATTAAAAATATTTTATTATCAGCATTTATTTTAAATTTTAAAATTTGATCTGCATGTTATATTATTTGCATAATTCTTTTGAAAATAACTAGTGATAAAGTTAAAACATAATTTTTTTTTATATTTTTTGTTATTTATATAATAAAAATACTTTTATTATATTATAGTCAAACAAATATATAATGCGAAAACTATTTTTACTTTAAGTATTGTTTTATTTGTTAGAGCACTTTTTTTAAAAGTAAGTGAATTCCACTGCAGGCCAAACAGGGCCTTGTTGTGGACTTTTGCTACGTGTATGAACTAGTTAAGGAAGGCAGGTGAATGCGTACGGATAACTCACTCTGCCTGAGTCACAAACAGATCCTCCTGTAACTATCTTTGGTCGTTGAAATGGCAGGTAGCATCGGATGACTTGCCGAAATAAATGTGGAAGAAGTGTAGAGGCCGGTTGTGCAACTGCCTGTTCTCAATCTCAAGACTTCCCCCACAAGTTCTCAATACACAATTACTTCCCATTTCACACCTGGCAGGTGTCGATATGGGCAGCTCAACTGGCGGAACTGAGCCTTGCAGAACAATTTCAGTGACGCATAGACCCTACAAGAAAGTCCTCGCTGCTTCCTTCGCCAGTGCCACTTTACCCCTTTCAGCCGTGCCTGGAGCGAATGCCTATGTGGGTGTAGGGCTTCGGGTGGGCAGGACGAAAAGAGAAGAAATGAACTAAAAAAAAGTAGGTTAGCAGCAATTCAGGAGTTTATGTCACTCATAAAGTGAAAAATGAGCAAATGAAAAAAATTATGGTATAGCATAATTAAAAATAACCCAAAACCAACAATTAGGCGAGCCATAGTAAAGACAAATTATATAAATTAAAATATGTACTTCAAAAATATGATATAGCATAATTTGATATTTAAAATTTTTTATCATTTATTTATCTAAGCAATAAATATATGTTTAGTAATTTATATTATGCATATAACCTGACATAATTCATTTATAATCATAATATAAACTTAACGGTGTGGAACCCTTTTCACATTTTCTTTCATTGTGGCTCACTTGATTTACTGATTTGCATAATTTTTAATATAAACAGAAAATACTATACTCTAAACTATTTGGACTGGTGTAATAATACAATTGAATAGTGCATTAGTGTGCGGCCCACGGGTAACAGAGTCACTCTGTAACGGGACTGCAGAATCCTTTTCCAGGAAGACATGTGCACTACTCCGCGGCAGGACCCAGGCAAACGCGTAGCCTGGGCTAATTCACCAGCAGTTATGGCGCGCATGCACGGCCGGCCTCTTTATTCCCCAAGTCAAACACGGCCTTCGAGATGAGTTGGTGGTAGAAAACGAAGTACGAGGGATAAATGTCTTACGTTCAAGTTAGTCACTGTCGTTGAATGACTCTAAACTGTCCATGGTACGGATGCCTTCAAATTTTTAGACGTGAATGCGAGATGTAGGTTTTTCACTCTCTATCGTATCGTATGCTTGCACATGGCTAAGGGTGCCACTCCGACATGTTTCGATAGATCGAAGTCAACCCAATACTAACCTAAATTATAAAATCTTTACCCAAAATCAAATCATAAACCATTTTCAAAGACTTCAACCAAAGCAAAACCAAATTTGTAAAATTAGATAAAATTCAAGCTAAAAATAGATTAACAATTGAAGTTAATAACTTGGGTAGGCAATTCAGATTAAAAATTCTCATAAATGTTTATACCACTTTAAATGAAATTTACAAATGTTGTTCCCTTGAATATATATTTACGAGTAATTAATTGTAAAAATATCATCTACAAGATATGGTAAATAATCAATCATAAATGAATTGGCTCTTAAACTTAATCTAAACTAACATACAAGATAACCCAATTTGTAAATTATTTTAAATTCTAAATTAAAATTTATTATTTTACCCAAACCGAGCAGCACGCCCGTAGCTCTACAGATTGCTAGCACTTTGTCAAACCGTTGTGGAATCCTTAGAAGCCCACATAATAGAGGCCTAGATTTGAGCCCATACGTCAACAAAGGCACTCTACCAATATCCTGACAGTGGGCCTTCATGGGCCCCATACGTCCAACACATTAAGGTCTCCACAGAGTCAAAACTTTTTCACATAACAAAAACTTTCTTCATTCCCCCCTGAAAAAAGTGTAATAGGTTAGTCATTATGGAATTGTTTAGTAAAATTTAATCTATTTATTTAAGTTCAATACTAATTTGAGCAAAATATAGTTATAAATAATCTATTTTGAACGATGCAAGTTTATTTTTATCTTAAATATTAATACCCAAAATTTAATGAATGAATCAAACATTATGTAGAAACCCTCAATACAGTTAAACATTAATTCGTGAGAGTAAATAGGATTATCATATGCCAAGAACATCAGTAAGAAAAGAAACTTCAAGATTCTGAATTTTCATAAAAACAAGTGTTATTTGAAAATTTCCCTTTTTAATGTTCGCCAGGGAATCAGACAAACGCTGTTCCGAGGCTGGCCCCCCCAATTTTAAAGAAATTTCATGTAGTTGATTATTCATACAAATATACATTAAAAACATTTAATCAAATGATATTCATGAATTTTATTTAAAGTAATATAATGCATCTACGAGAATTGTTAATTTGAATAGTCTACTTAAATTATAAATCTAAATTGCCAATCCATTTTCAACCCAACTCAAAATTTACAAAACTATTTTGGTTTGGTTTAAAGTTTTACAAAATGAATTATGTTTTCGTTTGGATTGAGTATTTATAAAATGGGTTAAGATTAGATTAATCTCAATGGTGCGTCTTTGAATTAATTATAGAATGAGCACAAATAGCCCACAAGAACATTCAGAATGCTGCTAGCTCCTGATGCAACATCTTTATTTCTGTATGTTTTTCTGTTTTCAGATCTCTCCATCCCAAAGTTCTTCGACTGACTTGAATGGGCCATTCGGACCAAGAAACAATTCCCCGGGGAATCCCCTGCGCTGTGGGATCTGACTTATCTTTTCCGTCTCTTCTTTGGTTAGCTCCCAACCAAAGATCTGAATGTTTTCCTTCATCCTCTCCTTGTTGAAACTCTTCACAATCACACTCACCCCTCGTTCATGTAGCCACCTCAGAGCAATCTGCAAAAGAACAGCCATGCATCATCAGCTGATGAAGTTCGTGCAAAAAATATTCTAAAATCACAGATTCTATGGGCTTTATGATGGGAGAAATATTTTCTTTTGTACCTGAGCAATGGTTTTGCCTCTAGCCTCGGCAATTTCTTTAAGCACCGGGCTCTGAATGATTGCAAGCGTCCCCCAGTCGTTACCAGCAGCGCCCAGAGGCCTCCAGACAGAAATATGGATTCCCTTCTCCTTGCAGAAGTCCCTTAGCTTCTGCTGCTGCCATGTGGGGTTCATCTCCACCTAACAAAAACGGTATCAACGCTACTTCATGACCGTCCGCTATCTTACTGTCAGCCTCATGGCAAAGATGAATGTATACCTGATTGACTGCAGGGGGAATGGTGGCGATGGCCAGCAGATCCGAGAGTTTCTTGGAAGAGAAATTGCTGACCCCGATCGACTTGGTCAAGCCCAGCTTCTGGCACTCTTCCATGGCTACCCAAACAGACTTGAAATCCATGGGCTCAAGGTCTCCCTTCTTGAACAGGAAGGTTTTCTCTCCGGGCTTGAAGCTCACTGGCCAGTGTATGAGATAGAGGTCTACGTACTCCAGACCGAGATTCCTACGCAAATTAACAAAAACCAAACATCCTAACGAAAAATGACACACACCTAGACTGTCCGTGAAGCAGATCAGTCGAAAGGTTAAAAAAAAAAAAACTAAAAAATAGTTGGTCCAGTTTTAAAAATTAGCTTTTGAACCACCACAGCCACAATTTGATTGGAGAAATTTTCTTTTATTTTAAAAATTATTCACAAGTAGGTGGTACGGATACAGCAAAAACATCTGCAAATGATTCCATTATACTAGTTGAATGGTGAAATCTGAATGATTTTATTTACTGTAATTATTTTTATTAGACTGCATTTCCTAATGAGTAAAAGTGGATGAAAAAATTTTCACCCCCTTTTACCCTTTTTCCACACCTTTTAATATGATTTAATACTTTAACCACTTAACAATCTTATTTTTTATTATTATTTGTATCTTCAATTATTATTTTTATTATATATATTTATTTTATTTTATTTATCTTATTTCTAATAATTATCCCCTTTTATATCAACTTATTTATTTTCTTTTTTTTTCATCACTTTTTTTATATTCCTTTTTCCTCATTCCCAAACACTCTATTTTAATTGGCTCTAACCAAAAAAATTATAATTTATAAAAATGCAAAAGGTTAAATGGTGCAATGGTTATTTCTTTTCCCTTGGTAAAACAAAGAAGTAAGAAAAATTGCCCTCATGATGGGTGCATGACATCTGATCTAGTTTTTGAAAACTTGAATGGCCACGGTTTCCAATAGGGGTGTGCATGGGCTTGAGTATAGTCCGAACTCACTCAAACCCAATTCCAATTTGGCTAGGATTGGATTATATTTTTTTTTAAAATATCAAACCAGGTAGAGTCTGATCCAAACCCGATTGAATTTTTAAAAATTATAAAAAAATAAAAACAAAAATGCTGAATCACCAAATGCCCCGTTCCCCTTCTCCCATTTCTCTTTAACTCCCATTTTCCTCTTCTTTTTGTGCCCTAAATCACTAGAGTGGAGAGTGAGTGGAGGCAACGGACTGCTGACGACAAGGAGCCGGTGAGGTAACCCATCTCTCTCTTTATCTTTGTTGCTCACAACACAATTTCACGCCTTCACATTATAGTTCACACTCATGCCACCATGCTCTCTCTATGTGTGTTGATTTTGTCTCCCATCTCCCACTAATCCTTATCTATTTCTCCCCCTTTATCTCTCTTTATCTCTCTCTCTCTCTCTTTTGTGATTCTCTCTCCCTCCTCACCATATTTCCCCGTTAATGATTGCTTGAGCTTTATTTTTACTGGGGAACCATTTGCAATGGTAGAGATCTTTGCTTATTGGGTTAGAAGCAATTATTCAATTATTCATGGGGGTCTTATGAAAATTAAGAAATAAACTCTTCACTAGATAAGATGTGGGAGTTTACTATTTACAATAAAATAAAAATGGATTTATAGTAATATAATGTGGACATCTCTCTTTGTTTCTCTATCTCTCTCATGATTCCCTCACCTCATCTCCCTCTCTCCCTCTATCTCTCACTTGTTGTCATGTATGAACAGAAAAAAGAATGACCATGTTAGGTCTGGCACCCTGGCAGATTAGTGCATGAATGTGGGCTATGTAATGTGGGTTGTGATTAGAGCACCTAATGTGAATTGATTAGGTGCAACTGGTGGTTGAACTAGGCTGTTGGATGTTTATGATTGGATGTTTATGTTGGATTTTGTAGTTGTATATGTGAATAGTATTTAAAATCTGAAATCGAAAGGTTGGGCAAAAGCTTTAAAAGTAGGATAGGGGTTAAGGTTGAACATATGTTTTACAGTGGGGTTAGGATTCGACAACCTCAAATATGAACTGAACCTAGCCTGTGCACACCCATCTTTCCAACAGCAGGTGGAGAGGCAGGCAGATGTGCAATGGCCATGAATTTTACACCTGTGGTATGTACGAGATTGGTCTACCAAGCCTTCAACTCTATCTACCATCTTTTGTCTCACAGTGCATTTTTATAAAACGTAGTTATGAGTCTGAACTTGAGCAGGCACATTTCAGGAGTCTGCCAAATGGCATATTAATGCAAGGGCCTGGTCCCTCTTAAATCTTCATTTATCCCTAGCTCCTGACTGCTAATTCATCCACCTAAAAACGAGTAAGAAAATATCAATGGTACGTCATTTCTCTCTCCTCCCATGTTCTGACATTCTTTGGTTTTAGCCCCGGAGGCATTTAGAGCCGGCAGCACGGCACTGATGCATCGACGGTGTTAAATGTCAATCCATGCTTATTTGTCCCGGAGGCATTTGGCAGCATGCTTGCCTGCGTCTTCAAGGCTGGCTGGCTATGCCACGGACCACGGAATAAGTATTGCTGTTGCTGCTATGAATCCTATGGAAGCCAGACTAGCCCTACACGTTCCTCACGCATGTTATGATCCCCACCTGATGCATGGACGTAGAAAATATCCAACTCCTCCTGCCCAGTGTTATCAGAACCCAACGAATTCTACCAGCCGCTTCAACTGGTTGAACTTTTTTATAAAAATAAAAAATAAAAATAATACCACATAATTTAAAAAAATCTAAACCATATATATTAATCTAAATATATAAATCTTTTATTGCAATACTATACTACTGCAATTTATCTATTTAATTAATTAATAATATTAAAATTTAAAAAGTCTATTATTAGACCGAACTAAGCTAGAGCAAACCGGTCAATTGACTGGTTCATGCTTGAATTGGTTTGACCTCCAATTATGATAACATTGTTCTGCGTATTCCATGCTGTACAATCAGTTTGTATTCTTCCAGGAAAGCACAAGTTGAAAAGAAATTGCTACTTGGATGGGAACAAATATCTTCATTTTTCAAGGCTTTCATTTGACACACAACTCCATTTTTTTATAAGTGCGGATCCCCCGCAGCATTAGTATTTCATTGATGCTACTAACACGTAATGCGATATAATTTATTTTTTGTCATGTAAGATATTTTGAAACTTACAAATATTTTCGAGAGAGATAGAATAGAAAATATTCTGATATATTATTATAGGAGAATTTGTCCGCAAGTTTTAAATTAAAAATAACTTTATACAAGCTTCTTTCTAATATAATCAAATATAAATTATACATATTTTCTGACCAAAAGGAGAAGGTCCAATCTACTTTAGTATTTATCTAATTTATTAAAAAATACTTTAAATACAATTTATTTATTAAATTCAAAAAAGATAAATAAAATGCTAAAATGATTCAAAATAAATATTTTTTACATTAATATTTTTATTATTTTGTATAATTTAGGAATCATATTATATTATATATAATCTAATTAATTAAATATTTTTTATTATTAAATAAACAAATAACAATTTTAATTATAAAAAATGATTTAAATGATCATTTCCAAATAAGCCTTTAATTTTTACTATTTTTTTTTATCTTCTACAGCCCACTATATATTTTATATGAATGGTTTTTGTAAGAAATAAATAAACAAATATTTTTTAAATTTAGTTGAATTAGATTAATACTAAAAATATAAATGAGTTTCACTTTACCAAAATTATATAATAAATGTATAAGCATGGTTAGGCCTAATGTGTATTCTTTATGATCAAGGTTGCAAACAAGGCTAAGTGAGACTTTATATTTTTTAGATTAATCTAATCTATTTAAATTTTAAAAATAATTCTTTATATATTATCAAAAAATAATCATAAAAAAATGTATAAATGGCTAAAGAAGATAAAAATAATATAAATTAAATTTTTTTTCAAAATAAATTATATGACCCATTTGTATATGATTAAAAAAATTTTTTATTTACCTAATAATAAAATATATATTTAATAAATTAGATTATATATAATATAATAATGTCAGTGTGGTTCCTAAAAGTTACAAAAAATTAAATAATAAAAATATTTACTTGAAAATTCTATCTACTCTAAATCATTTTAGTATTCGATTTAGCCAACTTTTATATTAATAAAAAATAATATTTAAATATTTTAACAAATTTAAATTAATAATAAATTATATGCAACTATACTTTTCTAATAGTTAAAGAAAAATCATATTTGTTCAAGCTAGTGTAGATAAAAAATCATTGATTAAAATTTATTTTTTATTTATTTGATAAGAAAATATATATTTAATAAATTAGATTATATATATAATATAGTATAATTCCTAAAAATAAAAAATAATTGGAACAATAAAAACATTCATATGAAATTTTTATTTATTTTGAATCATTTTGGCATTCTATTTAGTTTTTTAAATTTAATAAATAAAGAATATTTAAAATATTTTTAATAAATTAGAAAAATCCTAAATTATACAGTGCCTTCTCTCTCTTTGGCAAAAAAACATGTTACACAATCACTTTTAGTTTCAAATTTCTAAATAAACTCTCGTACAATATATGATGATATTTTCTATTCTATTTCTCTTTAAAATAATTGTAAGTTTCAAAATATCTTATACAAATAAAATAAGTTACATAACATTGAGTGGCTGATAGCATTAGTAAAATACTAATGTGCGCCATCAAGGGAGCCGCACTCCTTTTTTATTATTATCTATATTTTTAATTATTATTTATTTATTTATTCTAATATTATTTATTTTAGTGTCTGTTTTATTCCTATATTGTTAACAATACTTTTTATTCTATTTCGTTCCAATCCACGCCAATCCATTCTAATCCATATTATTGATGAGGCTCTAAATTGAGTATTGCATAAGATAATCTAATTGGATATGTGGATAAATTGAAAGAAATAAATTTATAAAAAAATTACTTGACGAATAAACATGAAAAGCTACAAAATTTAAATTTTAGATTTAAAAGTTTTTTGTTGGCAGGAATGAATATTTTATAAATTATCATGAATAGTTTGTAAATTATCTAATAAGTATAAAGATATTTTAGAAAAATAAAATTTTAATGTGCAGATCCGACTCGACTTGTAAAATAATACTGCCGATGCAGGCTAAACTAAAGAACAAGAGCGTGGTCGACCCACCGGTTGAAAATCAACCTGCATGCAGGGCGATTAATCGGACCCGTCCATCTAATAACGGTCATTACGGTAGTTCCTGAATGAACAATCATTTCCATCACATTCGAAGGCTACGCTCCGGGGGTAAATCAAGCAAACACTTCGTGTATGGAAACGCCGTTCGTTCATCCGAGGAATGAACGGTCCAGATTGATCCTCTCTACCACAGCTTCGTCCATGGTTTCATCTCTCTAACAAACAAATACTAGTCAAACTAACAACATCAGAAGCAAAGGCTGTGTATTTCATTACTCGAGGATGTTCTTGAGCGCAGGGATCACACGATCATGGTGGGCGTCGGTGCACCATAACTTGGAAGTGATGAAGAGCTCTTCTCGACTCCCGACGATCCCTCGTTCGATGGCCTCCGCAACGGCCTCTCCCAAGGCCTTCTCGGTTCTGTACAGAGAAGCCGTATCGAAGTGGCTGTAGGCCCAGCTCCATGGCGCTGATGAAGATGGGGAGGAGCTGCTCCGGAGGCGGGAGTGGGTAAGCCGCTGTCCCCATCCCAACCAGTGGGATGGAATGGCCAGAGCTCAGAACAGACGTTGGTATTTCTCCCATGTGTTGCTCACCCACTTCAGAAGCAGAAATGGGTCTTCTCCTCCCTCCGCCGGCGTAGTTAAGGAAGGTGGGCGTGAGTTGCACCCATCCTTAGACTGTGGCAACTCATCCCTGGATAACCATGTTTGATATGGACGAAAACGAGGCATGTGGTTGGTGGGTGATTTAACATAGATAGGGAAAGTGGATTAAAACGCACCACCTGTTACAGTTCTTAATGGAATCGATGCCACCCAAATCATGTGAGCCACCTAATTCTGTTTTTAAGAATGGACGCCACCCAAATCATGTGAGCCACCTACATTCATCTTCCTATGTATACATTCTCTAAATCATTAAACCTATATTTTTAATAAGAAAAGGAATACAAATCATTCACACTAATAGAGGCGATTATATCATGATTTTATTTATATATATATTTTTTAATTTTTGCTTAATGTATTATTCTGATAGTTTTTAATAATAAAAATCTAATTATATTTAAAATACCACCTAGGATGCACACTGATAACGTCAAATCTTAAACCTCAGACGACGCACAAGAAGTAGAGCTTATTATTTGAACGGCTCGTATTGAGGTCCATGGAGTTCAATTTTAATAAGATGGTTTGTGCTTGCGTATATATATGGTTGTTTCTGTTCTGACAGAGTATCATAGGTCTTACTTTTAAGATTGCATTAAATCTCGGAATCTTATGTTATCTCTCTAATTATGGTATGCAATTAGTGCTGCGATGGTCGAGCACCATTGTGAAAGTGTCAGCCAGTCACAACCCACAACCCGTATAGAATGCCAGAGCCCAATGTCAATCCATACCTTTGCAATCTCCCAAAAAAGTTAGGATAATCGACCATTCCTTCGTTTCGTTCTAAAGAGGAATGCAGCGCTTTCATTCGATGTTAGTTTTGAGTTAACCAAGCACATGAAGGAAATGAAGCTTAAATAATCGGAAAGATTGGTTGCTTCTATAAAAGCGGGCTAAGTGAAATGTGAGCAATGGACATAGCATCCTAATTATAAGTTTGCATACGCTTTATTGTCTAGCAATTACGCTTCATATTTTCCATAAAATGAGTAAGTTTGGTATGTTAGGAAAAAATCTCAAGCGAAAAGCTTCGGAGCATATCGAAATGGGCTGGGCACATTAGTGGGTCACACGCCAGATTGGGTCCCGCGTCATTGGCGAGTCGAATGGCTTCGGTCATCTGCACACAGATGGGTTGATCTTTTCATTCAACAGGGCCCATTTTCGGGATGTCCCAGTCCTAATAGGCCTGAATCTAGCATGGAGGCGGATGGCACTCCGATTTACAGGCCAGAGGCCGGGGATTGTGAACGAAAGTCCATGCATATAGGATCTAATTTTAGTAAGTGGGATCTATATGATAGGTGTAAATGATCTGTCTAATACTTTTGTGACTTAATTCAATTTATGCAGCGAAAAAATAATCATAATTGATGATGTGTTTAGATGGAAAACAAATACTTTATTAAAATTTTTATTTTAATATAATTTGACATACTTAAATATTAAATCATTCTCATATCATCTAATATATTTTAAAATAATATTCTAATATTTTTATGGTTTGATTTAAAGCAAAAAGATAAAAAAATAAAAATTTTGTTATTAGCTTATTATTAAATTACAAGGTCATGAATAAAACTTTTTTGATTTGAATGGAATTTTTAAGTTTTATTAGTATTTATTTTAATTCAAATTATAATATATTTTTAGAACATCATTTTTAACTATAATTGATGATTTGGAATTATCTTTAACTATAATTGATGAATTGGAACAATTTCATGTTTAAATATGTTAAATTGTATTAAAATAAAAGCTTTTACTTGATATCTTTTTCCTATTCGAATAAGTTATCAAATATGAGTAGTTTTTTCCTCAATGATTTTAATTAGATTATTAAAATATTAAGCAGTTTACATTATGTATGCATTGTATCCGTATTTCACCTACTAAAATCAGCTTCTACGAAAGGAGAATGCATTCGAATTCTCTATCAGTATATGATTTTCATACTGGTAAAAAAACAGTACGATTCTATCTTAAATGGAGGGCTATCCTAAAACGTATGGTGCTCAGGGGATGAGGTCCAAAGCAGATTTTTCCATGGACGAGTAAAGAGATGGATTTTTATATGTATGGCAAAGGGAAGGGCCATCATGAGAAGGTGAGGAAGAGCATGTGGGTAAAGGGGAATATGATGGAGGCGCATTCTCATGTTCCCCTCTCTTTCAATTTTTATACCCCTTCTGCCATTTCAGTTTCAACAGTTGCTCCTTCTCTTTACTGGAAAACTTACTATTCCTTTTACAACAAAAAATTAAAAAACGCAAAAAAGAAAAAGTAGAAAGAAAAGATCCTTCTCATGTTTGTGGGTTGTAAAAATGCTATAACCATAAATATTCAGATGTGCAGCCGGGCTGTCCATAATTGGTAATATATTGACCACCACAAGGATTACCTTGAAAAAAAAAAAAAAAAAAACAGAGAGAGAAGCACCATCCATCAGCAAAGGGGTTGCACTACAGTCAACAGAGCCACATACAACAATCAAAGGCACAAAAAATACCAGACCAAAATTGGGTTGGTCTAGCTGTAGTACATACTTGGATAATGATAAAATTTATGTGCTGTTTTTTTACTTGATCTCTGAAGCCGTGTTTATAAAAAAATTGTTACATGATAATAAAAATTAGATTCATAATTTTGCAGATACAAATCCCTTGATTGACAATTATACAATAATTCGAAATTTGAATTTGAATTTTAGGTTGTAAAATTTTAAATCTGAATTTTGAAAAGTATAATTTAAAATTTTGATGTTAAATCAATTATCTTGATCTAGACTCTTTTACAAGTTTAGGGCTTAAATTTCATCAAAGGGCCATGAGTTTTTTTTATAATAAAAATATCAACAACTAGACCAACGGATAATATAAAGTGGATTTCAAGCTAACGGATAGCCACACATTCTCTTAGTTTTGATTTGAGGTTTTAAAAAATAGTTTATGATTTGATTTGGGTTAAGTTTTTATAATATGAATTAGGATTCGATTGAACTTAGCCTGAATGAAAGTAACATGAGTTGTACTCTTAGTTTTAGTTGTTAGGTGAAAAAAATGAATATTTTGGGGGTTTAACATTTGTCTTATGTGTTTTTTGTTATTGCAGTGCATGAAATAAAATACGAATTTTGTTTACGGCATTCAGCAAATGTTTAGAAAGTTTTTTGTCTTTACATCCTAGATTATGGGGTGATCCTTAATAATATATTCAAAGAGGAAGAAAACTTTTAATTAAAAACAAATACATGTACAAAGAGAGAAATAGAGGAGAAAATGATTAGAGAATAGATGAAGAAAAAAATAAAAGTGTATGATTTTTCTCTATGGATCCGTGGAGGATCAAAACTAGGCAATACTCTGCCATTTAAGCCTATGAGAAAATTAAAAGTCAGATAGTGCTAAGTTGTCTTGTTTTTGCTATTAAAAGAGTAAAAGACTTGGTATAATCAACTTTCTTTATAACTGTGAGAAACCTAAGAAGAGTGATTAATAATCAAGTTAGGAATTGTGTAGTTATCTGGTTTGTGATCAGTTTTCTCTGTAACTATGAGATACCTAGAAAGAGCACTTGATGACGGAGTTAGGGATTATATAATTATCTGGTTTGTGATCAATTTTCTTTGTAACTATGAGAAGCCTAAGAAGAGCAGTTGATAACTGAGTTAGGGATTGTAGGATTATCTGGTTTGTGATCACCTCTCTCTATAACTTGAGACGCCTAGAAAAAGTAGTTGATAACTGAGTTACTCAATATGTTATTGAGTCGAATCAGTATATTAATATGATGGTTGTAGTTAGGATAAGGTCTTGTTGAATTGCTTTTCCAATTCATTCTTGTTGTCTTATACACTACCATTTAGATACTGTCAGATTCAATACTTTGTTGTTTGGTTCATAAGAAAATGTGACAACCATACTAAACTAGTTACAATGTTGTGGTTATATTGGATGAATCATGGTAGATCGCCTATCCAAGTATTAGATGATTATGATTTAGAAAAACTTTACATTAAATTAGGCTAGATCATTGATGTTGTAGAGCTTGGTTCTTTCTCAATTCTTGGAACTCTTATTGGCTAATTGGGTTTCAAATGGTCCAACAACATTGATGGGGTCAATTGACTTGGATCCATCGATTCATTCGAGGACTCTATTGCTATTGTGATGAATCAGTCCTTTAAGTAGTGAAATACTTTCAATTTCAAGAAGCTGAGACCTAGTCATATTTGCTCTTGTTGATAGACTGACACCTATCTATTTGGTGATTCATGAGCTATCAATCCTTTGCAAAGTGAGTAGTTGAACTCGGATAGAACATTACAAATATGGTATTTTTGTGGGTCTGATCAACTAGTTATGTCTCAATGATGAGGAGTTCTTGATCTGGCTCATTAACATGTTGTGCACCAACATGTTTTAACAAATGAGTGGTTTGGAGTGAGTCATTTGATGAGACATTCATTTGATCATGCCCTTTTGTGCCTTTGAGATTGGTGAAGCTTAGATTCAAGATTGTATATGGTGCTTTTCATTGTGATTTATACGATAGATGACTTAAGTTGCTTTCGATTGGAACAGATGCCCTTATATTGAAAATTTTATTGTTGATGAAATGTTTGTATAATGATCTAGCTCATCTATATGGTGCTAATCACCCAGTGTTGTAAAATAGATGGTTCAGATTGATTTTGATTGGGTTGATTGCCTTAGATCAAATGCAACCTATTACGGCAAATGATCCTGTATGTGTATTGTGATGGATATGATAACTTGACTGATTTTGATTATGTGATAGTCTATTATTTGAAGTGCTAATTGGTTCAATCAAGATGGATTTGTTTAGTTTGTAGTGGATTAAATTGATTATGATTACAATCATTTAATTTATAACTCAAATATGTGACATTAGATGTCTAGAACATGTCTAATTGGGACAGATCTGGTCTTTAAAAGTCCTGATCATTCAAAAGTGCATGGTTATGATCCAACTCCTTTCTTGAGTAGGCATCCAGAGAGTATGAATATCTTTAATCATAAATTGAAATCCCATCTATTTCTCCTCTACCCAAGCTTAACTATGATCTCGGGTAAAAGAAAAAGAGAAAAAAGGAAAAAAAAAGAAGGAAAGAGAAAGAAAGATGCATGATCTTTAAGGCAGATTAAAAAAATGCATTTTTACATCAAATAAAAAGAAAGTCTAAAGTTTGTGTTAAAATGGACTCTCTTAAAGGGGATGGGGAATCCTCTATCATTCTTTTATCCACTTTAGTATGTTGGATAAAAAGAAAAATGCATGAATAAAAGATAAATAGCCTAGGGTTTAAGCTAAGCAAGTTATCAAAGGGGGATGGAAAATTCTTTATCGTCCTTTAACTCACCTTGGCATGCCAGATAAACATAGTGGATGCATTTGCATAGAAGAAATAATATAAGAGAAGATGAATGATCCAAATTTCATTCTTTAGTGAGCAGTGTTGGGGCATGGAAAGTCATAGATCATGGATCAGGCTTCCTAAATCAGCCTTATAACTTACTTATGCATGAGATTCAAGTTGGATGCAAGAGATGTAGAGAGAAATGAGAAAATGCATATTGTTGCTTACTTATGATGATGCTCAGCTAGTGTAATGATGCTTGATAGATGATCAATTAGACGCAAGATTGCGGTAACGATGCAATTTCAGCCTTAATTGGTTTTGATCACTCAAAAATATGCTAGACCTCAATTAAAATACAAGAAAAAAGAGAAAATGGAGAATGTTATTAGAATTTTTAAATGAATTTTACAAGAAAAATTTCTTCTCAATAATGCAAAGCTAATTGTACCCTTTTATAGTTGAGGGTGGGCTTGATATAAGGATAATTTTGAAAATTTTAAAAAATAAAAAATATCAACAAATTTGATAAAATTTATTATTCCGTTGACAAGTCATGCACATGGTGCATGTGTTGTCCTCAAGTGAAGTAGGTGGCATACTCGTAAGTTCGATGCCCACAAGGTGTGTTAAGTACATGCAGTAGATGTGGTGCAACAGAGATGACGTTGGTAGTGTGCGACATGGCACTAGTGGTGAACAATGTCGGTGATGCATGTGAGATGCTTGGTCCATGTACAAGGGTTACCAATGTGAGCCATTGGTGTAGTCATGTGGGTGGCCCACGTGGACTGTGGACTTGGATACATGAAATGCGAGCCTAGATCCAACAAACAGTAAGCAAAGTGTAGTAGCTGGTGACTTTAGTGGAGGTGAGATGCTATGGCGTGTGGTGGTCTTGGTGGCATTGATGATCAACTTTAGTTACTCAATGGGGTCCACTCTCAGGTTTTTATGCCCTTAATTCCATTTTTGGGATCCATTTGTTAGGTTTTTATATTTTGTCTTCTACAAAATCTAGTGGGTCTACATATATGAGATGGGCTTAGGGAATCTATGTAAAAATATCCACTAGGGAAGTTATATATTGCAGTTTTAGTTAAAAATTCAGTGAAGAAATTCTAGGGATGAGACGAGGGAGTCATCATATAGATTCTAGGATTTTTCTCAGAGTGAAAGAGGGTGTTATTAGAGTATGTTGATTTGAGGATATGTGTGAGACATGCTATAAGATGTGTGTGGGATATCTTAAGCATATCTCTGTAATCATGTTTTCATAGTAGATTGATTATTTATCTCCAATGGTTTTTTCTTTTTGGGTTGAAGGGTTTTTCATGTAAATCCCATATCTCATATGTGTCTTTAATTTATATTTGATTGTGTCTTTTATTTGTATGTATATGATCTTATGTATTTGATTATGATCCCAAAATTTGTATCGGAGCTCCACAATAAGTGGTATCGAAGCTAATGGTTGATAGATTGCCATCCAGGTTGCAGATTGATTGTTAGGGTAGTAATGGTTATTGGATTGAAGGATTTGCAAATTGCAGATAGGTAACAGATCAATGGACAAAGTCAAGATTTGAAAAAAAAGTTGGACGATGGCCATGATCAAAGGTTGCGATGATTTGGCATTGATGCCACTAGATCTGGCACATGTAGGCAATGGACAAAGGAGCTTGTTGGATTTGGAGAAGTTGTTGATTTTTCTAAAGGCACTAATCAGAAGGCTTCAGTGCAATTGTGCGTGGTTGACAGGTGTCAGGATCATGTGGTCGGAGATGAGCGGTCGAAGGATGATCGCAGATGGGTTGATCCACCAAAGTAGGTGGCAATGGGTTTTCCTGTCGAAAATCATTTATTTTTCCTTAGAAATGTCTGCATCATCGACAATGTGCAAAAAAGGAGTGGAGAAGGTCTCCATGGAAGTACAACAATGGTTGTGTTGTTACTAGTAGGGAGGAAGAAGCATACATTGGCGATAGTGGTTTTGCCATCTTTTTTCAGTGACCAAATTTAAGATCCAATATGGAGAAGGTATATTTGGAGTTGGAAAGTCGTCGACGAGATTTTGCTCAAAGCAGATCTAGCGTTTGATGGTTGGATGGTGGCGACATGACATGGCAACAGCAGTTACTAGTGATGGTAGCTAGGGCAACTTCTAGATGGAGAAGATGGTGCTCCAGGTGTGGTGCATTGAGGTGTACATTGAAATAGTACATGCGTGACCCATTTTGGGTGATTGTGGTATCGAATTTGGTATTCTAGGTGTCAATTTTCATATTTTTGGGTGTTATAAACACGATGGTAGGGTCATATTGGGTAAATTTGGCTTCGGTGATGTGGATCTGATAAGTATATGCAAATCAACGATGATTTAGTGATGATTAGTGATCTTGGTTGATAGATTTGAATGTTTTGAGATGTTGCAAAGTTTATGGATGGCGCAGATTAAGTGGATGGTGCATCATTGGGCATACTCAATGTTGGATCATGATGATCGAGGTTGATTGGGGTAGATCAAGTTTGATAAGGTTTGGTGTAGTATAGATTTGAGTAGATCTAAATAGATCAGTGAGATGATCATGCTATTTTTTTATGTTGATTGTGCACATGGATGACTTAGATTGAGGTGGAACAGTGGACTTCATAGATAATAATGCTACAGATGTTGCATTAGTTGGTTAGTTGTTTGTCTATGTGTATAAGATGCGGATGGTGCATGGGAAGCACGATGATTAGATAATGGTTTTCCTGAGTTCTACAATGGACAATGGTTTTGGTTCTGAGATTATGATTAGTGGTGGATGATAGTGAGTCCTGTAATTGTGATTAACAGTAGACTTGAGAGAGCTTAGGAGTCCTGAGACTGTGATAGTTAGAAAATAGTTACAATAATGCAAGCATAGTTTGGCAACAAATGCATAAGTGGTGTATAGATGAGTGCATGGATGGGTGCAATATTACGCATGTGGCATATAGTTTGCAAAGATGATGACCGGTCGAAAATGCAACAAGGTTCTTGAGAAAAGCTGTAAAAAGAGAAAAAGAAGATAATAAGATGTGCATCAAATGATAATCTCCTTGATCTCTATTTGTGACAGTATGATCTCCTCGGATGCTAACAAAATGGAAGAAATGGAGCTATAGGATGCACAGTGGCGGATTGCGTGGGCATCTTAGGTTGAGTTATGGATCATGTTGGTTTGAGCTTGATGGATGATGAACTAATTGATGGAAAGCTGATTTACAAATGGTGGTGACACGAGTTAAATCTTCAAGAACTTACTTGATGTATGCAAAATTCAAGCCAATGTGGAGATTTGTTAAAATTTTGTGTCTTGTTTTCCGTAAAGTCTGGTGGACCTGCATATGTGAGATGGGCCTAAGGAGTCAATGTAGGAGTATCCATTAGAGATATTATATATTGCAGTTTCAATTAAGGATTTAGTGGATTAATTATAGTATTGAGATGAGAGAGTTATCATATATATTTTAGGATTTTTTTTAGACTGAAAGATGAGATTATTTGAGTATGCTTATTTGAGGATATGTACGAGACATTTTAAGAGATATGTGTGAGACATCTTGAGTGTATCTCTACAATTATATTTTCACAGTAGACTGGTTATCTATCTCATATATTTTTTTTCTTATAAGTT
>JAYJMB010088826.1:0-18811 GCA_036873735.1 Pouteria campechiana | reverse complement strand
GTAAATGATGAACTTAATGTCAGTCTCAAACACCAGTAGCAATGTTTCTAAAGTTCAAACTAAATAGTGCATACTTAGTTGCGTAAATTTTTGCAAAGTACTCAATGGATTCAAGAAATAGCTATGTGATAGATGTATATATTGAATCTAAAGCAATTTAAATATCTGATCATGTCAAACATACAGATAAGATGATATTCATAATTTTCATCCTGGCCATTGTTGTGCATATTTTACATCTCATGGGTTTTCTACTATGATCCTAACCAATGTTCAAAATAAATATCATTTTTCATAATTAAAATATGACCATAATCACTCACAACAGCTAAACAGAACTATTGAAGCAAAACACACAAAAACTAAACAAAGGTAAACACACAACTAAACAAAGCTTTAAAGCAAATAGATGACTACCATCACACATAACAAAACTAAGTACATAACCAGAAATCTCCCCTAAACTTAAAGCAAGACATTGTTCTCAATGTATAGAAAACATAAAGCACAAAAACTTCCCTAGCTTATGTCCTCAATGGACTCAATCATCACTATCAATATCATTATCTTGTTGAGTGTTTGATTCAGGTTCATCTTTAGACTCATCATTAGTTGCTTCATCAGTGTCATTGTCATATGCATCATTAGCTAGTGGGTAGGAGAAGAAAACTGGAGGCGGAGGAAATTGAACTGGATTGCCCGATCTAGTGGGCATCTCTAAGGCCAATGCATATTGGCATCACATCAAATGATCATACTGCTGAGCATGTCTAGCCGCCATCCAATCAATGTGATGAATAAGCAACTAAATTACATCCTAAAAATTAGAAGGGGGAGCCGCAGAGCTAGCAAATGGTGGTCGAGTTCCCCATCGTGTTGTGCTTGTGTTAGGGCCTTGGATAGGACGATCATCTTGTGTGCCTTCTTGATAAGATCTAGGGTGATGGTCGGCTTAGGGTGTTGAATTTCTTCAAAAGGACTGGTGAACACTCTTGCCTATAAGCATAGGTCATAGATCAATGAAAGGTGACCAAAACAGCCTGGAGTACCTCTTGCCATGTGTAGTATTGAGGCTTCAATGATTTTGCCCACTTCAATTGACAACTTATTCTATATGGCATAATTGAGTACCACTCTATCCTTGGAAACTCTTGAAACATGGTTAGAGGGCAAAAAATGAAGTAATGCCACATCGTAACATTTATGTGTAAGCCAACTTGTGGAAAGTTGATCACTCCATGCCTAGATCTTTTCCATTTAGTGTCATGCTCTACAAGAGACTGAAGCATCTCTTCATAGTTTGGACCACTTTCTTTGAGCTTTGAATAATCATCATCTGGTATATCTAGTAATTTGTATAGATGATTGATAGTGGTTCAATCAAATGGAACCCATTTGCCTCTTACTAATGTCTTGTAGTTTTGATGTTCCTTGGCATTTACATAAAATTCCCTTGCAATAGAAATATGGGCGGCACTTGGTCACTTTACAACTTCACCCCATTACCTTTTCTTGATCATAGTACGAACACTTTTCACAAGATTATCAATCCCCTCTCTTTAATATGCATCTTGTGTACTATGGAATTATTGTACCATTCCTTAGCTTCTGGACTTACAAAGGTTGGTTTGATTGGGGGTCCTAATTCAGCACTTCTCTTCCTTTTAGATGGACCTGTAGTGACAGTTTTCTTTCCTTTTAGAGGCATAGTGAAATGGAATGAGAGGCATAGTGAAATGGAATGAAAGGGAGAAATAGAGTTCAATGCATGAATGCTCCATGAATAGCAAGCAACCACCCCAAACCTCCAAGTGTAACCAACAATTTTCTGATGCAATGACAACCCGACACAAGACTTGCTTCAATGAAGACTATCCACAAACACTTGGACAAGCACCATTCCAATGAGTTTTCACAAGCTGGCTATCTTGGATTCCTTGGTGGCATGGACAAACAATGTAATGGAATGTAGAAATGTCCCCCAAATTCACACACAGAAAAATCCCATTTTCGCTTAGGATTTTTGTCAAAAAGTTGAGATGTGGCACCAAACTTGATCACATACAACACATGTACTTCCCCAATTCATAATGCACTTCTTCTCAATGGTTTCTAGCATGTGCACTCTACACAACAACTATGAGAAGCATTTCACATGAGAGGCGATACCTTTCCCAAGCATTTCGTCAAACACCCACAAGGCATAAGCCTCTCTTCTCCACTAATGACCAAAGAACCAAAGTCTTCTTCCTTTGGGCAAGCAACCAAGGGGGAAATGAAAACTTCTAGAGTGGGAATGAACTTATTTGAAGCCCATAGCTCTTGCAAGCTTGCTCAATGGAGAGATGATGGAGATTGGGGCTGCTATGGAGATGTCATGGGAAAAATGAAATGGAAGCATGAATTGATGGAGAGAGTTGGAAGGGATGAGAGAGGGTGCATTTTTGTTTTACAGAGGAGAAGGATGAAATGAAAGGGAGTGAGGGATTCCGATTACCGTGGCTTTGTGGCTTTTAAATGGGGAGACTATTTGCACGTGTGAGTGCTTAAAGGGGTGTGTTGTAGCATCATTTGTTGATGTCGTAGCATCGAACATGCTATTTGCAATTTGTTCTTCATGCTAAAAATTGTGTCATAGCATCCTTTGTTGAAGCCATAGCATGGAACATGCTACCTCCCTTATGCTTGAACTAATTGAACTGATGTCGTAGCAACATGTTTTGATGTCGTAGCATCAAACTTGCTAACTCCTTTATGCTTGGCCTAGTTGAAGTAACGTCGTAGCATAAAAATTGCTAACTCCCTTGTGTTGCTCATGCATGAAATGATGCCATGGCATGATTTTTGTGTGCCATAGCATCCAACTGCTAGTTGACCTTTGTGATTCAAATTACATCTTAAAGGGGTGTTCTGGAGCATCATTTGTTGATGCCGTAGCATCGAACATGCTATTTGCAATTTGTTCTTCATGCTAAAAATTGTGTCATAGCATCCTTTGTTGAAGCCATAGCATGGAACATGCTACCTCCCTTATGCTTGAACTAATTGAACTGATGTCGTAGCAACATGTTTTGATGTCGTAGCATCAAACTTGCTAACTCCTTTATGCTTGGCCTAGTTGAAGTAACGTCGTAGCATAAAAATTGCTAACTCCCTTGTGTTGCTCATGCATGAAATGATGCCATGGCATGATTTTTGTGTGCCATAGCATCCAACTGCTAGTTGACCTTTGTGATTCAAATTCCATCTTCTCAACATAGTGGTTATTTTTGGATGAAAATTTTATATCTTCTTGGTTAAGCTGGATTCCAAATAAATGCTTTAAACTTCAAAATACCACAATTATTCCAACTAACAACATTAGTTTATTACAATTATAAGAAAGAAAATAAAACTATATTTTCAAAGGAAATTGCTAATCTAAACTAACTCAAGGTAATTGAATGAAAATAAAGTTGAGAGAACTTGGGTTGCCTCCCAAGAAGCTAATTGCAAATAAATTGCAAAACTAAACTAAGCCAATGGAAATAAACAAAAGAAAGTAAAAAGCTAAAAGCTTGGGTTGGCTCCCAAGAAGCGTTTTGTTTATAGTCTTCGCCCGACTATGGTTTTCCTCATTCCTTGAAAGGGAATTTGGCTTTGCAGTGCACCGATTCTTTGAATCTTCGGATTGGCTTGGGGACTTTTTCAGGTGCACCCAGTTGATTCCCATACTCAATTGCTTCAGTGTTGTATATGGGCTTTTTTGAAAATTCTTCAATTATTTCCTCCACCCTATCAATCTTGAAGTAATTAGTATTTTCCTTGTGCAGCTTCATCTCCTTCCCTGCATGGTCTTGAACCTGTAGTGGATTTTCTTCCTCCAAACCTGTAGAAAAAGAAGAACTAATCATTGGAAAGAATGAATCAGTGCCAAAAATTGCATACCTTAAAGATTTGGGCAATTACTTCAGTTCCAAATTAGCTATAACTTCTTCTACTGATGATTCTTCTTCCAATGGCTTCATCTTGTTGCTAATTTTCTCTTTTAATAGCTCTTCCAAAGCCAAATCATGTTCCATGACCTCCCCAGTATCTATAATATCCTGACTTATAGAGTTTTCATTGCAATATTCCAAAGGATATTGAACACTTCCATCATTAGTAACACAATCCTCCAAATCCTAAAGAAAATCAGTGTAGCTTGGAAAAACACCTTTGTTTGGATTATAGATAGAGTTTGCAATCTGATCACTTTGAGTTTTCAAAGACCTAATAGATGCATTCATATTTCCCATGTGTGTCTCAATGCTATCAAGTCGTATTTCATTTCTTAAACAACTTGCTTGACTTTCTATTAAAAAGGCATTAATAAGATATTCAAGTGATGGCTTCATCTTAGTTTGTTGAGGTTGAAAATCAGCAATAGGGTTTATTACATTCCAAGGATTTTCATAGGGCAGGTTCTCATGATCACAAAATCCTAGATAGTACACATCATATTCATTGGGCCATGTCCTCGAGCAAGGACATTTAGCATGCACTGTTAAAAAGCAAAAAGAAAGAGAATCAAAGTAAAAGATGTGAGAAAAGAAAATAAAGTTCCAAAGTAAAACTAGAATTATCACGTAACAATATTAGTGAAAAATTAAAATGATGCAAATCCTCAAAAACGGCACTAAAAACTTATTCGCTGCTAATTATACCACAAGTGCACGATGTCGAGCTTTATAGTAAATGGTGAGTGAGTATCATCTCCACAGAGACTGGTAATTTTAATTAGCCACTAGCTATTGTAGTGCATAATCTCCATTTTATCTAAAAAATCAAATAATACAAATTTAAATAAGAGATAGAAATACACCCCCTCTTCTAAGTACCAGGCTAAATACCTATTCTGAATATCCCAATTTTGATATACCTATAAAAATTGAAATATTAAGAATGCATTAAGGCTTATGGTTCCTTTGAATAATCTCATATAACCCAGAAGCTTTCCTAAGTCATCTAGCATTATATGTCATGATGTTTAGATCTCATCTAGAATTACCTCTCCCGAGTGTCAACCCTAAATGCAATATCATTGAACAAATGGCTATTAGATTCAAAGCATTAATCACACAACATCATGAATAAATCAATAAAACATACTCCATAGCATAGCACATTGATTAAACCCTGACTTCAACACAAGATCCATCTCTCCTCTAGAAATAGGAGTTTAGAGAATCCATAAAACATTCATATATGATTATCAAAATTTGGATTCCAACTTTAATCCAAGTTATAGATGATAACTAAGATGTAAAACACCAAAGAAATAAGGATTAAAGTGATAGCAAACTCTTTTAGGTGGTGCTTGGCTTGGGTTGTAGCTTGAAGTTTCTTTATCTTCCAAAACCTCTCCAAGAATCTCTAAAAATGTTTCCTAAACTCTCCCAGAGCTCATCTAGGGTGACCTTTTTCTTTGCTTTTATATTTCTTCCCTCAAAGATTTGTCATTTTGCAACATTTCCAAGCAATTCCAAAAAATCCATCATTGTTCCCAAGCAATCTCAGAAAATCCAGAATCTTGTCTCTCGCTTCAGTGCTGTAGCATCAAAAATGGATGTTGCAGCATCAAAATGCACTTTGCCTTGATTTTGGATGGACACAGTAGCACCAAAATGGATGTTGCAGCATCAACATTGCTAGAACATTACTTTCTCTTCAGTCTGGAGGGATGCTGTGGCACTAAAAAATGGTGTTGCAGCATCAATGCAATTAGAAAGAGGGATTTTGCCTTGATCTGCATGGATGCCGCAGCATCAAAGCTGCTGGAAACTTGTGTTTTTCATCGATTCTGGAATACTTTTGGGTATCATGTTGTTGGCCTTTAATTTCTCCCATTTTTCCGCAACTTGTTCATCATTCTAATTTGTTCACTTTGCTCCTTTTCTTTATTCCTGTTTTGTGTGTATTTTTCTTCTTTTGTGCATTCATGTTCCTGCGATCAAATGTAGACATATAAACCATAGATACACCTAGAAAAACTCAAGAACATGTTGAAAGTTGGCTAATTCAGATACAATATAAGTGAATATAATTTACTTATCAAAGAACCAAGGAAGTTGCGATAACAAACCCCTTCATTTGCTAGAAGTATGCAGAATAGTTGAAAAACTTCACTTCGTCTACGTCAAAAGTTTGTCTATTACTCATGACAGACAAAGCAAAAGATGAAGTAGAAGCTGTAAAGTGAGGATAGACAAAGCTAAATATACAAAGTGTTGCTTGAATTGAAATGGGTTTCAACAGACAAAGGCACGATTGTCTATAACTTCCAAAAGACAAATGCGATGTGCAAAGTATTCTATCCAAGACAAACTAGATCAAAATTCATCTATTGCTTACATCAAACAAATGCCGCACTTTGTATATTTGAGTAAGTTAAAGTTAGCTTCATCCGGCACCTTCAATAGACAATGAGGAAAAAAAGAAGAAAACCATACTTTGTCTGCTAATACAAGACTAAGCAAACTTCGTCTGCCACCTCCAACTGACGATGAAGAACAAAGGAAAAATATTGCACTTCGTATATTCAAGCAAGTTAAAGTTAGCTTCGTCTGGCACCTTCAACAGATAATGAGGAACAAAAGCAGAAAACTATACTTTGTCTGCTAGTACAAGACTAAGCAAACTTCATCTACCACCTCCAACAGACGATGAAGAACAAAGGAAAAATATCCCACTTCGTCTATTCATATAGAAGGAGAAGGTTGTCAATTGATCAGCCCTTCATCAGCACCATCTAGAGATGGCCTATTATCTACAACAAAGAAACTCATTCACAAAGGATCAATCATTAGATAAATTTCCTGGAGGAAATGAGATAAACAAACAAGAGTTTCTCTATCAATTAGTTTAGTTTCATCTGTATCATTCAAAGTTCGTCTACTACTTACAATAGACAAAATCATTTTTATGAAAGTTCAACTGATAGACAAACCTATGAAGAACTCCTCCATAACTTATGGTAGACAAATGCAGACAGTGAGAGACTGTGACTTATCAAGAGAAAAATCCATTTATGTGACTAGCATACAAATGACATCTGCACTCAAGTCATCATTATGCAGACTTATACTAGTCACCATTTCTAACAATAAGAGGTGCTGCAAGACTTTCAAATTTTTGATGAGTCAGATGAGGAATACTTTTTTACATTGCTCATCCTCCTCTCTAAACAATGATGCAATAGCTCGAGATAAATCATAAAGACCTAGACTTCAATGGTAGAAAACCCAAACTGTCTTATTCATTCAATGTTGTTCTCACTTCTGCATTCAATGGATCCCATCTTCTCCAACGATCGAGAATTTGAAGAAGCTATTTAAGGAGAAGAAGCAAGATGATTCAAAGGTGGTGAATGAACTCATTTCAAATGAGCCTTATCTTATGCAAATCCTTTCAACCAAGGCCAAGAGCTTAAACTGTCATTTATCTTTCATGAACTTCAATCTGCTAATCATCATGGCCATTATAATTACATTCTAGGAAGATCTTTATGTATTGATAGAGCTTAAGAGAGATCATATCTTTCCCTGTGCTTAAATGTGTAATAGTTTGCTAGTTAATCTAAAAACCAGAGAGTTTGTGGTAAACTCGATAAACCACATTGTAATGAGTTGTTAGTAATCTTTGAAAAACCATTAAGTTTGTTGGTGAGCTTCAAAACTAGTGAGTTGGTACTGAGCTTAGGAAAACTACCAAGTTTGCTTGTGATCTTTGAAACAAGTGAGTTTCCCGGTGAGCTCGTAAAACTAGAAGAGTGTTAGGAACACTTGTTTATACCCCCTGGAGCTGGAATCCAGATGAAGTATCGGGGACACTTATGTATTCCATTGTACGGGGTATTATGAAACCCAAGGCATAATGTGTTGGTGTCCTTGGAAGAGTGGATGTAGGGACGAGATCCTGAACCACTATAAAAAAAACATCTTATCTGTGTGTGTGTATTTATTTTGTTTCTCTGCACTTTACTGTTCTATTATTAATCTTACACCACACCACACACAAGCACAAAAAGAGGGAAATAATCCAATAGGGGTTAAGCAATGAATCTTTATATACCCAATTCACCCCTCCCCTCTTGGGTTAAGCTATCCTATGGGACTCTACATAGAGAAATGCCTCTATCTAGGCTAAGGTGTACACGTAATTAAAGCACAATAATAAAAAGATAACAACAGTCCATCAGAGTATGCTTCCAAATTCAAATTACAAAACATCAAATACTATGCTAGTAACACATGCCTACACCCCATGGATGTCAATTTTCATTATATCCACACCATCATAGAGTCTATGCCGCCAAGGCAACTAAGCTTTTACAAACATATCCGTATCTCACAAATATCACATATCATACTCTACCAATTACATAATTTATTCATTTCTGAATAACTAAACAAAACATATATGGCAACCATTCACCCAAATACACATATGGATCTTATGCCACATAACATCACATAATAACATATCATAACACATTACCTTCGATCAATTGATCATAACAATTCACGCAATTAAGGCATACATGCCAACTCATTGAAACTTTGCAGTTTCATCCTTCTACTTTCATATTCACAAACATTATGAATAAACACACCAATAAGATGCACATATGGGCACCACCATGCTTCCCTATGTTGCTTTGCCCATAGTAAACAAATGCAACATTGTGCTATCATAGCACTTTTACTTCCATTTTAGTGACAATTATAATCACAACACTTTACCATTACCATTTACATGCCCTACTTCCTTTGTCATGCCTTCACATTGCTCTTAAACTAACCTTTTCTCATGCATCCAAAATAAGCATTGGCATGTCATTTCTTAGTTCTTTATCACAACGATTACCATCATGAATCTAGACTTAGTAATCTCACATAGACAAGTAGAACTTACCACTTAAATAAGTCAGTAGCTCTGATACCATCTATAATGCCCCCCACCCCCACCCTATGCATTTTGACCATGCCACCCCAGGGCCAATGAGGGTTGCTACCATTTTCTTTCTTCATAAGGGAAATCTTACCACAATCTCATAATTTACCTATTTCTTAGGGAAATTATCCTGCCTAAATTTTGGCAGAGTCTACCCTATATTGTGTGCATGTAAACTTGATATACATATGTGATATCAAATACAATTTAACATTTACACTTCTATGATTAAATGATAACAACTATATCAAAAACAACCACACACCCATACTCACAGATCCACCCAAGATCGAAACTAAATATGATGGCAATGCATTACCCTAGATCAATACATATCCATTTTACCACAATATCTTAAATGATTTACTATGACATGCATACAATTATATTCTTTTTAAACTACAAATATACAAATACATCATGACTTTTACCATTATATAATTTCACTATCAAATTTCAACTACAAATTTCAATAGGAGTCCAATCCCAATATTTTGCCTACCATCCAATGTCTTCTATGTTTGCTTACTAGTCCCAATCCTCGATTGGGAGTCTTCACCTAGTCTATCAACCAAAATTTAACATAAAAGGCATGAGTCAAGGTAACTCAGTAAGTAGGTAGAAATATAAAACAACAATAAATCAAAAACCACATGTTCTCATCAAGAACATGAATACAACTATTACAACATGAAGGTAGATCTAGGAGGCTCAAATCCTCCTCAATTCATTACAATACTCTGTGCCCTTTAGGTGTACAATCATACCATATATGTGCCCTCTAGGCACCTCACTTCACCACAAATTTCAACCATTTTAGCTCATCATATAGAACTAGGTGCCATGCAGACACCACACTCATCAATTATGCCATACAAGTATAACCTCGGAACTGTGCTATTCAAGAACTACATACAACTCATGCAATGCTTCCCATTCCATTCATATATACATTCATGGATTATAGAACTGAAACAAGACTTATGGGATAGATTCTATCCCTCTTTATCCATACAAACATCACTTTAAATACAATTAGGGAATACAAACTATTTCCTATCAATCTCATCATTTATATTATAACAAAAGCATACTCAACTTGAGATACTTACTATCCCTATCAATCCAGCATGCATAATCTAATGCATATCACTTTCACAACCACATACACACATGAAACAACCATACACTTGCTCATTCATATACAACACAAGGATAATCTCAATCCCTTTTTATTCAGACATCTATACACAAGTATAAGCTTAAAGACATGAGATATTCTCTATCCCCACAGTCTCATATGCGTATCATAAACCCAACGCCCCTTATTTCAATCCCAAGGATACTCACTTTCGCTAACATTCATGCATCCATCATACCTGATAAAGATTTATCTTAAATAAGCAAGGGATATCCATAATCCCTAATCCAAAATGGACATGCCTAGAAACAACCAACAGGATAATTACTATCCCCATACATTCATTCATACAGAACAAGGGGTGCCTACTTACCTTAGGCCTTTAGCTCCAAACCATATCTCTCAAGCTCTATGCCTTTTCATCATTCTCATATTATCCTGTACAGGGCAACAATCCCATTCATAATCACATATTCAATACATCACATCATATTAATACTTCTTTCATAGCCAATCTCATACTATAATCATCAAACATGTGATAAGCATTAGTTAAACTAGGGTTTCTCCACAATTGTCACAAGAAACCTTCTTTTTTAACATATTTATCTGGCATCTTACATGATTAACATTTAAACAACTTTTAAACAACTGAATTAAGCTTTTAATCTATTTAATTCATAACTTACATAGCCCATACATAAAAATCCTTTCTAACACCTAATTAGGGCATAATCATATTTTTAATTTCACTAGTCCAAATCACTCCATACATGTTCTAAAACATTATAATCATGTAATTAATCATTTGCCCCATGGAATTCAACAAAAATTAGGGAATCCCCAATTTCCACTATGCATGAAAACCCTAGCTTAGCAAAATTTATAATTTCTCATGCGAAATCACAATAATCATTGTACTAAATCATTACCCCATGAATTTATAAGCATATACATCAATTTCATTAAAAATTCATCATTTCACAAAACTCTAAAATCAAAAATCTGATATTCGGTTGGGAAATCGAGCTTACCTCCTCTTTCAAGCATAACAGTCCTTTCCAAATAAAGGACCAAGCTCCCAGCTCCACATAGCTCCATCCATTTGGAGAAAATCAACTCTTTCTTCCATTTGCTTCTTTTTTTCATGGATCAACTAGGTAAAAATTGGGTTCAAATGAAAGATCACAACTTTATCTAGCTTGGCAAGATTATTTCCTAGCTAAAATGGTAAGAAAATAGGCATAATGGGGCTAGGGCATGACTAGGGTGAGAGGGAGGAGAAAACGGAATGACCTGGGGTGAAAATAGAATGGAATCAGCCTTAAAAAGTTGGACTGCTGCCATATAGTAGCCTACTGCCCTCCTAGCCTCCTAGCCTTCTGCCCCCTAGCCTCTACTGATTCTAACAATCGCTTGCCCTACTGCCTGCCAGGAGCAGTTTTGGTGCATTAGTCATAAATTTCTCATATGAAATCCATATTGAGGAATTCGTATTCTATTGGATAGATAATTTCAAGGGCTACAACTTTCATGTTGACCAGTTTTTCTAAATTAGCCTTAATTTAGAGTCGTGAAGCCTCAAAGTGATGTCTTTTGAATTTTTAAACCATTACACTATTTCAAATATAAATTTCTAATATGAACTTGGAATTATATAATTCTTAATTTATTAGGAAGATAATTTTAAGATATATAAATGTTGCTTTAAACATTGTTTTCTAAATCATCCAAATTTTATGTCAAAATTTGGACACAAGTGACATCATTCACATTTTTAGTTTTTTCATGATATATCATCATTGCCTTTATAGTCTTAACAATAATCAAATTCATAACTAACCCAAATTAACACCCTAGGTGTAACATCAACACTGTTGGTGCTGAGACTTTGGAAGAAAACTTAAATGCTTTATAAATGATCGCTTTTTAATAACTCGACTACTACTCTTACTACTATTTGAATCTTCTTTTTATAATCATAGAAGAGCCTTTAGCCATTAATGATTACTTCTGGCAATTTTTTGACCATTTTAGATTACATTTTTTGCACTGAATGTAATCTGCCTTATAACCGTGCTTCAAAATTTCTGAAGTTAAAGTTCAGAACTTCTAAAGGTCAATTGCCTTTTCAGTTTCCATTGCTGCATTTAATCTCTAAGATTCTGAAGCTCTCTTTCAAATCTTCTCCATCCATTTGGAGAAAATCAACTCTTTCTTCCATTTGCTTCTTCCATTCCAAAGTTCTCTTTGGCTTCGTTTGAACTTCATTCTAGCCATGCTTTTTAGATCATCTAAAGAAGGTCTCTCAACTTCTAAAGTTCCTTCAAGCGACTGACACTTTTAACAGTAACATTTTTCTCTTCTGAAGCCTGTGTTCATCATCTAAAGCATCTTTTGAAGGACTTCGTTGCTTCTGAATTAACTTTGGATTGTTCCTTATGACCTCTGAAGCATGAACTTCTCCTTTTGAATTTTTCTGAAGGGTTTAGACGTAGCTTTCAGATATGCTGACAGCTTCAACATCTTTTGAACTTAACTTCTGAATCCCTCAGACTTGAAGTTCACCTTTGAAGCTCATGTCCACCATCTGAAGCACGCACTAAAGTTGCTCCGAAGCTTTCAAATGTAGGTTTTGTGCTTTCGTACTTGACTTTCTGATCTTTTAAAGGCTTCTTTATATTCTAAACTTGTTCTTTTTGATTTTATAAGTATTCTAGAGCATCAGGAATCCTTTTCTTTGTTCAGAATTATCTTTCCTAGAGTATTTACTAGTTATTTTTCCTCTAAAATCTTAATTATGGTGGAATTTAACTTGATGTGATCTTGTACCCGTTGTCTATCACTCTTAAGTTACTTCCCTAATTTAATTAACCTATTTTATCAATTTATTTCTGCAACACTTGGAATGTAACTTGTTTTTACCTTATCTTTTTACTCACATGTTTGCTCATCAACAAAACTTAGCTAGTTAATCACATTCATCATCAAAATCAACCTAATTAAAGAGGATTAGGATTAACAAATTATAAATCCATTAAGATAAGAAAACTTTATTAATACTCATTAAATTCTATTAAAGTCTATTAAATCAAATTTAACTAGTTAAAATTTATTAAACTCTATTAAAATTTGTGGAAGAGAATGAAAAAGCCTTAAAATAAAAATTAAATTAAGTTTTTATCAAAATAAATTTAAAAATTTATTCATAGTTATTTTCAGATGGTTTATATGATTAAGAGAAGTACTTATCAAAAAATTGCAAGAGATATAATTAATTTTATATTTCTAAATATATTAAAGCCCACTATTAAAGGAGAGCCCAAACAATGAGCTCACTAATATCTATTAAATTCATTAAAGTCCATTAAAGCTTTAAAGTTTGATAAAGATCATTGAATTCATTAGAGTCAATTAAATATAAATATTTTAAAGATTAATTTTTTTCATAAAAAATTAAAATTATATATTTAATAGTGAGTTCATGGTTTGGGCTCTCCGTTAAATATAGGTATTTTAAAGATCAATTTTTTCACAAAAACTTAAAATAATTATACAAAGATCCTTTAAATATGCTTAATAGTAGATATTTAATAGTTCTATTTAATAATTAATTATATTTTTAATATTTTTAAAAATATTTTATTAAAGTAAATTCTCATAATACATAAAAATTAGTTAATGATCTATTACTTATATAAATATGATTTTCCAAATGGGCTCATAAAATATGAAATCTAATTACAGTTTTATTATTAAATTATGAGAATACCCTTATTTCTATTTTTCTTAACTTAGAAAATGCTTTATCAAAAATCTTTGGATTGACATTATAGAATCCATGTGAGTTG
Source organism: Pouteria campechiana (assembly GCA_036873735.1). NCBI lineage: Eukaryota > Viridiplantae > Streptophyta > Magnoliopsida > Ericales > Sapotaceae > Pouteria > Pouteria campechiana. The sequence continues at coordinate 4,846 of JAYJMB010088826.1, read as the reverse complement.
ATGGAAAGTTCTATGTTATTTATTAAGTCATTTTATAGGTTAATTATTGTACCCTATATTTCTAAACTTCCAAGAGGGAATATATGATGGTTGAATGTCATTACTAGTCAATTGACACATATAAAATAGTTTTGCCATATATCCAACTTCTGCAATAATTTATATACATAAAGGTGAGTGCACGTTCCAAATTTTACATCCTTTTAAAGTGTTTCTATAAGCTGCTTATTGTTTTTCTCTTTTACTGACTTGCAGGAGGAAATCCATGCCAATTCTCAAGTCACCACAACAATTCTTAAATCACCAAGTAGTGGACTTTACCAGTAGTATTAATGAATAAATGTTGTTTACAGCATTTTCAGTAATGAAATTGGCTCTATCAATGAATCAAAAACGATGCTAGGGGTCCATTTTGCCCAAGCGTGGGATTAGAGTATTCCCCACATGCACTTTTTAATGCTGGAATTGAAGCCCATGTAAGAGGCTAATAAATCATACGCAACTCACAAAACCAATAAAAGATGCAACTACAAAGTTTTTGCATTCTCCTAATTATTAAAAGTAATCAACTTGTAGATGTCCACATCCAATTGCAAGAGCAATTTAGGTAAGTAGGCCAAGCCCAAAAATACTCATACTATTAGTCCCATTCACTAGGTATCTCAAGAGGGGAGGGGTGAATTGACCAGATAGAAATTATGGCCAAATAAAATTAATGTGGTGGACAGGAATGGAACTTAAATCAAACAACATAAAACACTAGAGATTTTTATATTGATTCAGCTCAACTCATTGCCTACTCCACTCTCTAAGTCAGCTTCCCTTTGCTGCACTCAGGTTCCACTAACACAGGTTGGTTTTCACAAGCTTACCAACAAACTCATACATTGGTTTTCTTGAGCTTACCTGAAAATCATTGATTTCAAAGATCACCATCAAACTTGATGGTTTTTCCCGATCTCACTACCAACTCACTAGTTTCCAAGCTTACCAACAAACTTATATAATGATGATTTTCCTGAGCTCACCACTAACTCACATAATCTTGTTTTTCCTTGAGTTTACTAGAAACCCAGTTGGGTTCTAAGATCACCAACAAACTTATAAATAGAAAGTCTCTTTACTTGCTGAAGCAGATAAACTGCAAGAGAGTTTATACAATAATTTGCCTTTTTGCTAGGCAAGTTTGTACATAAATGAAATGCAAATAAAATAAATATTTAATAAAGAGCGGAGGATATTATACCTCCAAAAATAGGATGATAATAAATCTTGAAAGTAGATCATCTTTAAGAGTAGTGGAGATTGAATGTCTAGGAAGAAAAATTTTCTTGAGATTAGATGCTCATTTAGGCTCTTTCTTCTTCTTCCTTTTTCTCTCTTCTTCCACACCTTTCTTTTGTTGTCTTTGCACTACCTTTATACTGTGTTTTTAGATTTTTGGCCATTGGTGGTAGACAACTTCAATTAAGTGTTGAATATCTTTCTAATTATTTTCTACTAAAAAGCTATCTTCTCATTAATTTATATTAGATAGAAAGTCTACAGCACAACTAAAAAGACTTTTCAAGTTCATTCCTTCTTAGGAAAGGATAGCACTTTTCTTGGAGGGACACAACTACTGCAAACAAGACTCTGACAGAAGAAAGAGTGCTCCGTTTAAATTTCTTTTGTCTTTTGCTAATTTTATTTGTCCAGAGTTAATGCTTTTTGTTTATATGAATATTCATCCAGAGAGTTCAGCAAGCTTTGTCTTAAGTAAATGACTTCTGATTGCATGTAGCTTCGTCCAATCATCTCAATTAGCATTTATCCAAAGGGCTTTAGTTTGTCTCTAATTAGTTTTTGATAAATTTAGTCATACAATGAAGTTGGATTCAGACAAAGTCAGACTTTGTTGAAGTGCATGGATAATCAATTGGATGCTAACCTCTTTCAAAATCTTTTCCTACTTCGTCCGGAATAAGGTAACCATAGTGATATTGATTTCTTCGAAGTTAAACTATGCTTCTACTATCTGGTTTCATCTTTTAGCCTTTGTCCAAATAAGACTTTTCTTAAATCTAGCTGAAGCAAGTCTTTGTCTAAGATTGACTTTGTCTAAAGGGGAATTTTGTAGCAATTGAAACTTCATCTGTAGTGCCTTGTAGCATTTATGATAGCAAATATATTCTTCAATTGAAGTGCTTCTTTGAGTGCTTGGATTAGATGATTTAATCATACTTAATCACTTTGAAAGGCTTGCACATCATGAATTTAAGTGTGTTTTGTATCTTTTGAAATCTTTTCAAAGTTTCAATGTCATTCTTTCTAAGCATTTGTCTATGATCTTTTCTAGTATGTGTTGTCCACTTATTTGAGTTATTTCCCTGAATTATCTTTTATATCTATTACTATAATACTAGGGAACATAACTATCAGTACCTTAACTGTTCACTCATATATTTTTTCTCATCATCAATACTTGACTGTATGTCACATTTATCTTTGAGATCATGCCAGGTTGTGAGGTTTGGTTCAACACATACAACAAGAAAAGCACCACTAAGGTGGGTTCCACCTTTGTAACTAAGCCTCTCTAATAGTTTCCGCTAGGAAAAGTTCTAGTTGCCTTTTGCAAGGGGCCTATATAAGAAGATCATTCTCCTCTCAATGAGGTAGAGTGGACCTTGAAGAAAAAGAGAAGGGAGCTATTGCAATAAAGAAGCTCTTCCTCCTTCTTTCCAATAACATCCACCGTCCGGCAAAGTGGTGGTAGGAAAAAGGCAGGAGACCTATTCCAACTGCCACTCATCATTCCTCTTGAGCTTGATTATTCTTTTTCTATTAAGTTAGTAGCTACAAGATGTCCATGATGCCTCTTCAATTTTAAATTCCTCGTGGAAACAAATAATAAGTGCATATCAGTTTCTTTAGGGAGTATAAAAAAGAGAATGATTCCTCTTTATATCTAAATCAATAGCAACTCTTTTTAAATATGAATCAGTGGCCATTCCAAGTTCTTAGGTTTGTTGGGCTTGGCTTAATCCAAGAGGGGAGGGGTGAATTGGGTTTATAAAAATTTATGCTTTACCCTTGTTTATTAAACTCCTCTTCTCATGCTCTTGTGAAATTTGTGATATGATAGATAATAAAGTAGTAGAATGAAGGAAAATAAAACAATCACACATAGAATGCATGATGTATAGTGGTTTGAAACAATCTCCCTAATCCACTCTTCCAAGAGCACACCCCTTGTGCCTTAGATTCCATTATCTCACTATAATGGCATACAAGCAATGCACCAAGCACTCTTCTAAATTCTAGCTCTAGGCAGAGTAAACAATTTAGCAATTGATTATCAGACACTCTAACAATCAACTTTCTCTTCTATATTCAAGCTCTAAGGGGTGTATACAAGTTAACAAGTTGTTTGTGAGACACACTCCAACAAACACACTTGTTTATCTTGAGATTAGTCTCCTATACAACCTCAACAAATACACAAATAAAACAAGAAAGAAAAGATTACACTTTGAACATGTTTCTTTGTGCCATGGGGGAAGCTTTGATTTATTGTTCTTTATAGTGCAAGAGATCTTCCCTTTCTGTTGTTTAAGAAGGCCTTGGATGAGTATTAGGAAGATGAAAGCATTTGAGTGAATATGAAGAAGTTTAAGCACTTGGCCTTAGGGATGCAAAGAATTTCTAGAAGGTTAAATTTTAATCCCAACTTGTTCTACTCTTGAAACCTCCCTCCATTTCTTACTAGATAGTTCTCACAAAAAAAAGACTGTTGGAGTTAATTTGGTAGGGAGAAGTGGCTTTACAACATTCAAATTTCTGATTGTTGGGATCGGCAGGTGGTACGGTAAGAGGTTATGGCATTCGGTCGTGCTCTATTCGATATGGTAGGTGGTATGATGAACTGGTTGCGGTTGAATCTTTGGCATAACTCTTGCGCCCATATCTCTATCCATTGGGAGGTGGTATCACAGGCTATATGCGATACTGGCTACACTCCAGGCATTACGCCCAGGAGATATGGGCTTGCTAGGCGATTTCTTCCTTCACTAGTCTAGATGGTTTGAAGAGTGCTTTAGATCCTCTAACATATTGTAAAGCCTTGAAATTTTCAAAAATGTAAATTTTCACTATTGTAAAGTTTTGGTAATTTTTCCAGTGTGGCATATTGTAAAATTAAAATTTTGAGAAATTTTATTATCAAAAAATTATAAAAATGGATGAAATATCCATACTAATGTGAGTATGATGAGGACATATGTTAATTAATATTTAATAGGTGAAGAAAAATTAAAAATTACATGTGGAAAGCTAAAAAATTGAGTTATCGGTAATTTCTAAAAAAATTCAATTTAATCAAATTTAATTAAAAACTAAATGATGAAATTATGGAAATAGTAGATGGAAATTGATTTGGGCATATGATATATCAAATGGATGACTTACATGTGTAAAGAATAATAATATGATGGCATTTTGAAAATTCAAGAGAGTGAATATGCATGGAAGTGGGTGGAGCATAGACTACCAAAATAAAAAATAATATAAAAAGTGTATTTTTGCAATGCCCATCCCATTTCCATCATTCTCATCTCCCATCCCATGCTAGCCAACACAAACCCTCTTTTCCCATCATTCCAATTTTCCATTTTAGGCAATTTTGCTTCAAATGATCCATAGCAAATGTTGTTTCAAGTAATTAGTGGGCTATAGGATATATTTAATCTTGAGATCAAGAAGTGGTAAGTACTTAATCTAATTTAAACATTAAGGTAAGTGCTTAATCTAATTTAAATGGTGATGATGTTTATGAAAGAATATTATGCAAAAGTTGATTTATCTT
>JAYJMB010088825.1:26033-63120 GCA_036873735.1 Pouteria campechiana | reverse complement strand
AATGGAATAACCAAGGAAAATGTCATCATCAAATTTGCTATCAAATTTGCCATGGTTTTTCTTTCCATTATTAAGAATAAAACATTTATAACCAAATCTAGCAAAACTTTTGTTAATAATGTAGCATGAAGTATTCATTACTTCAGCCCAAAAGTATTGACATAAGTCAAATTTACTCAAAATTGTTCTTACCATTTCTTGTAAAGATCTATTTTTCCTTTTAGCTACTCCATTTTGCTGAGGTGTTCTTGGTGTAGAGAATGTGTGCAAAATTCCATTGCTTTCACAGAAAGTAGTAAATTTCTGGTTTTCAAATTCTCCACCATAATTAATTCTTATGGCTACTATATGAGAATCTTGTTCATTCTATACATGTTTGGTAAATGTTTAAAAGAATGAAAAAGTCTCATCTTTGGAAGCAAAAAACATTATCCAGATGAATCTAGAATAGTCATCTACAATGACATATGCATAATATTTTCCTCCAAGACTTATAGTTTCTTATTGGTCCAACAAGATCCATGTATAGTAATTGAAGTTGTTTAGTTGTGTATACTTCTTTGTTTAATTTGAATAATTCTCTAACTTGCTTTCCTTCTAAGCAAGCATCACACAATTCATTTTGGTCAAATTTCAATTTGGGTAAATCAATAATAAGATCTTTATTATATAGTTTTCCAATCATGAACTTATTGGCATGACTCTTCATTATTTACAAGAAGACATGTGACTTGGATATCACTCAAATCTACTAAATACACATTCCCACATCTTTTACCAAGTACTACAACTGAATTTGAACTATCTATTATAGAGCATATATGTGATTCAAACATAGCTTTATATCCATTATCACAAAACTGACTAACACTTAACAGATTATGTTTTAATCCTTCTACTAATAAAATATTTGAAATAATAATAGAGGGAGGTTAGCTATTCTTACCAATTTCAACTACTCTACCTTTTCTATTATCTCCAAAGGTGACTATTTTTCCATTTTTAGCTTTAATTCTGTGAACAGTTCCTTCTCCCCAGTCACGTGTCTTAAATAACCACTATCAATATATCATTTGCTATTCCTTGTGGCTCTCAAGCACACCTGTAATAATAAAATTAAGCTATAATTTTGGATATCCATTTAGGAATGGGTTGAGGTGGGTTAGTAGCAGAATATTTTGGCGCCCATTACTTTTTAGATGCTACTAAATTATTATCTATGTATATTTATGTATTTATTATATTAGCAACAATTTTTGGTACCCAAATCTGATTCTGTTTGGGTTCTAATTTTCTTTCATGATTACTAATTTTCTTTCTTTGGTTGTCTCTACTCTTCTTCTTTGTCTTTAGTTTAAATAATGTAGAAGTCAATGTATTTCTAAGAGCATGATTTTTTATTTTTATTTGCTCAAGTTCTATGTTAATGTTAGTTTTGAGTTGAGCATTTTCATGTTTTAACTTAGAACATTCATAGATTATTTTTTCTAATTCTCTTTTTGTTTCTTTGTGTTTAGCTTTTAAAGTTTTAAAATCTAAATATAACTCATTCAATAATTCTTATAAATTAAAAGTTTTAGTTTTTGAATTTATGTTATCTTTATGAATGGCCACGAAGCTTATTCCTATGTAATGCTCCTCCTATTTTCCTTCTGTGGAGTTGAGTGAACTAAATTGACCTTCATTTTTTTCTTTTGTTTCACTTGAACTTTCGTACATCATATTTTCCAGCATTTCCTATGCAGTCATTGCTTCTTCTTTTCAAATTTCTTATTGTTAGAAATATTTTTTTATTAAAGTAAGAATTTACCCTTTCTTCTTGTCTCATTGTCTTTTGTCTGGTTCTAGGCAATCAAACCTCATGTGTCCAAATTTATTACAATTGTAACATATTAGAATTTCCTTTTTCTTTTCCTTACTCTTGTAATTACTTTTGAAGTTGTTCCCAAATTTCTTCTTTCTGATCATATTTTTGAATCTTCCGATTATCATTGCCATTTTCTCATCATGTTCACTTGCTAAGGCTTCTTTTGAAGATTCTTCATTTTCTGATTCAGCTTTTAAAGCAATCCTCTTGCCCTTGAATTCATCTAGAACCTTTTGCTTCATTAAAACTTTATAGGTTATAAGTGATCCCATGAGTTCTTCCACTGTCATTTTATCCAAATTTTTTGCTTCCTGGATAGTAGTCACTTGATGCATCCAAAATCTATGTTGAGACCTCAATATTTTCTTAACTTAGGTTCTTTATATTTCTCTCTCGAGCTTTTCAGTCCATTTATGATTTTCTGAAACCTTTCAAACATTTCAAAGATGGTTTCTGAATATTTTATGGAGAAGGCTTCATATTCCTGCACTAGAATATTGATCTTAGTTTCTTTTACTTGACTTATACCTTCATGTGCTACCTAAAGTTTATCCAAAATTTCTTTGGCTAAATCACATGCAAAAATCTTTTTAAATTCAGATAAAGATAGCGCACATTAGAGATAGTTTTTTACTTTAACATCATATTTTACTATTTAAATATCTTCTGGTGTATATTTATCTTTTATGTTTGTGACATTCTTTTTATTCTTAACTATATGTCACAATTGGTAATTTGTGGTAGACAGAAAGTTTTGCATTCTCATCTTACAATACTCATAATTAGTTCCATTAAAAAATGAAGGTTTGGAAGTCGATGACTCTTCAGCAAATGCATTGTGGAACATACTAGCTATTTTGAATCTCTTCACAAGTTAATATATTGGTATTTGAAAATTAACTAGTGAAGTTTGCTCTGACACTACTTGTTAATCCCTAACTGAATACTAGCTTCAGAGGGGGAGGGGAATTGAGCTTTCAAAAATTTTGGCCAATAAGTGAATATATGTGCTTAAAATAAAAGATACAATAACTTGCAACACATACATACAGTATTCTTAGAGTGGTTCGGCCATTCTTGAGTTCCTACACTTCTCTAAGTCAGTTTCCTTTACTGAACTCGGGCTCCACTATAACTCTTATTAGTTTTTGCAAGTTCATCAACAACATACTAGTTTTATAAGTTCACCAGAAACTCTTATACATTGGTTTTCAAGCTTACCAACTAATTTACTAGTTTTTCAAAGCTAACCAGAAACTTTTATAAACTATTAATTTCACAGAGTTTACTAACTAACTCTTTATTTTTTAAATGGAATGTACAATGATAATACCTCTTACTTAGGTAGACATGTACGAAATTTAAAGTTTAATTGAAATAACAAAGTAAGCAATGATATTAGGTTCAAACTTCTTTTGAAGTTGACAAAAATCTGATTTTGAAGAGTCTGAATGCTTTGGAGGTGTCGTAGAAGCTAAAGTTGAATGATAGAAAGGTATGAATGCTCTTCTTTTGAATCACAAAAATGATTCTCAATGTAATCTTTCTTATTGTTTAAGTGTCGTCTTAATCCTCATTTATAGGGTTTGAAAATTTTAGCCGTTGCAACCCTTGACGTAATTTTTAAATTAATTAGGCAGGTTTGTAATGACTTTTGCATACTGTTGGGGTTCAGAAATTCTGAGTGGTGTCCTCAAAACTTCTGTGCTTCATTCATACTTCAACAGAATTTCTAAAGTATTTTTTTAGAAGTTCTATGGTAAGTATATTTTTGACATTATCTTCTTCAGAATTTTGTTCATTATCTTTTCTTTCAACAGTCATAATTTGAGTCTTCTAAAGATCTTCTAAGTATCTTTTGATTTGTTTATGAATCTTAGACTTTGATTCTATATTGATTTATCCTTTCTTGATCATGCTTCTGATGATGTCTTCTGAGTTGATTTTATACATTGTGTCATGGTTCTGTGTAGTTCTGTATTTCTTCTATTTTGTATTGTAATGCTTCTATCTAGTGTGACGTCTCTTCTAAGCTCGTTTCTCTGTAATACATCTCCATTTCTGCATTTTACTGTGTGACATTGCTTCGATGCAGTATTGTATTGCTTCTGAGCGGTACCATAATGTTCTGCATTGCTTCTATGCAACAGGATAGTGCTTCTGAATTGCTTCTGTTCTCTCAATGGTGCTTCTACGTTGCTTCTAGATTGATTCTACGTGGCTTAATACAATTCTGGGTAGCTTCTATGTGGCTGAAGTTTCTTCTGGTAAAGGTTCTTCTATTGTTTTTCTGAGGATCTTCTAAATACATATACTTTTTCTATTTGATTTCTTAACATAGTGCTTGCTGTTCGAGAGATGAGAGATCGAAGAAGTGGAGATGGGCAGGCAGAAGGCAGTTAGTGTAAGGGAAGGGAAATGGGTTTCAAGGTAAAGAATGAATGAGCGAGAGATGTTTTTATTTTTTAAGTTTTACCGTCTAGACCACAGGCGATATGGAAGGTGCCTGTTGTACCGATTGTAGATGAACAGTAGTATAGGTTTGAAAATTTTGCCACCACAGCCAATTTGACATACCACTTACCATATCGCCTGGCTAGCAACTGAATTTCACAAGCACCTAGCATACTACTTGACAACCCCGATCCCCTGTCATTGATTTTTTTTAATAAATATGATACATCCATCCATATTTTATATAAATGATTTTCATGAGATCTTTTAGTAATTCTTTAAAAAGTAGAGCCCACGATTTTTTTTTTAATTCACTTGTTCAAAACATTTTAAATCATATTATTTATTTTAACGAGAAATTATCCAAATCAAATACTTTTAGTATAGGTAGAAGTCCAACATTTTAACATTTTGAGTAGAACTAACCCACCACTTAATATTGCATTAGAGCCATATATAACCTCATTCAATTCAATTCCCACGCGAACTAAGGCTCAGAACACGTCTTGTATGTATATGACTTAATCTTAATTTTCTCTAATTAGAATATACGAATCATGGTTGTATCGAAAGCTATTTTAATTTGATTGTTTTTATTGTTTTTTGATGGAGATGATTAAATAAATATAAGCTATTATTGTTTACATTTTTGCACCATTTGAAGCCTTAAAATCATCTAATTATCTTGAAACCCTTTCTCATGTCTTGCATTCATCATGGGTCCTTCAATTTAGTTTGCTAACATCACATGATAGTGCTAAGTTCATCATCAACAACAATATGTACACGTTGATGCATCAACACATTACATGATTGCAATAAAATCATGGCTTGAGTATTTTTCCCTAAAGAGTGAGATGTAGCCACCCATTAGCTAAGACATACCATGCACCGATATTAATGGTCCACTAATTAAAAATTGGTTGATAGGCATCTTATAATAGGCTTATGAATTAATTATTTGTAATGAACTTTCACAAAATTTAATTAATAAGCTTATGAATTAGATTTGGGCTTACCTCGTAAATAGGTTTTTATCTTTTAGAAATTATTTGACATAAACAAAAATAATAAAATATGCATTATTTATTTTCTTCAAGCCTTAAGAACTTTGGAAAAGTATGCATACGATGCTCTTCCTAACGTAGCCAACATCAGTTGCGTTTGATACCAAATGCAACCAACCCACAACGAATTCAAGTGGCCACTTTTGGTAGTAACACAACCAAAGGGTGGCCGCATTTAGTAGCAAATGCAGCTAATTTGGGTTGGCTGCTTTTGGCGGCAAATGCAGCCAACCCTGCATTTGCTACCAAAAGTGGTTACTCCTATTTGGTTGCATTTGATATCAAATGTAGCAAAAAAAAGGCAGTGTTTGAGCCTAATGTAGCCAAAAATGGCAGCTTTTGGTGCCAAATGCAACCAAGCCCAAAATGGTTGCATTTGGTAACTTTTCTTGTAGTGATATTTTTTATTCGGGTTAACTTCAATTAATGTTATATTTTTTACTTTAAAAAATCTTTTTATTAGTTAGCTTTTTTTTAATTACAATATTATCTTTATTTACTATTGTATTAAAATATTTTTTATAACGTATTTGAATCAGTAGGCATTTGAATCAGTAGGCTGTGTAGTCGCATTGAACACCTTATTATACCTTACCTTATACTACACCTAATGTGTTTTCATTACATTCTATATTTCTTTACTTGATCATTGGTTTTACCTTTTTAATTATTTTTTCTTACTTTTCAACCATTCATTTTACTTTTAAAAGTAAAATATAAATGTGTCAAATCAATGTCAATACTATGAAATCAAAATCAACTTGGGAGAAACAAATAAGCAATCTTGTTAGAAATAAGCCCATTCCAGATTTTCATCTTACAATATTGAAAGTTGGATCCATGTTTGACCTAGCACTACAACCACTAGTCAGTCTCAAGTTTAAGTTTACTGCAATTTATTAGTTTGATTATTTTGGCAAAGGTAATTATTTTCTATTACGAAAGATATTGCTTATATATTTTATTCTATCTTTAATATTTTGTGCCTTAAAGTAATAAATTTTTAATTGCTATTTTTTCAGAAAAATGACCTTTACTTGGAAGAAGGACTAAACAAGCATGATGATTGATGAATGATGAATATTTAGATGACTTGCTTTAAGACCTTATGAGGTCTTATTTAAACTTATATCTATTGGTCCCTTACTTATGGTCACTCAATAGGGGGGTGACTTGAGCTTCTAAAAACTTTAGCCAAATTAAAGATAATGGTGGTGAAATAAAATAGAGAAAGTCACATAGCATATTTGAATATATATTTTTATAATGGTTTGGACTAAATAGGGTTCTTACTACACTTCTTTAAATCAGTTGAGTTAACTTTTTCTACTACACTTAGGTTTCACCAACATTTTGATCAACAGACTTATAAAAATACACATTGGTTTTTCAAGCTCACCAACCAACTCTTACAAACTTAGCAAGTATTCCATACTTGTTGTATTAAACACTATCACGCTGCAAGCCTCTTGCTTGTAGAAAGATAAAATAGTAACAAATTGTACAAAATAATTGCCTCTTACTTAGGCAGGTTGTATAAAATTTAAAATACAATAATAAATGATATAATCCTTAAGGATAAAGATTTTAAACTCCTTAAATATTGTTGAAGATGGAGTTTTGAATGCAGTATCGATGTTTAGCACTATTAGAGTTGAAAGCTTGGCAAAAAACTTGAAGTCTTTATAAATGCTAGTTTTTTTTAATTCATTCAACTACCCTTCCAGTGATTTGAATCCTCTATTTATACTCTTGGAAGAGCTTTTAGCCATCAATTATTATTTTTGGCCATTTTTTCATTATTTTATATTGTGTTTTTAACACTCAACTCAATTTGCTTTGCGAGTAAGTTTCAAATCCTCTGAAGTTCAACTTGAGACCCTTTGAAAGTTAGGTGCTTGTCAGTTACAATTGTCACATTAAATTTAAGAGCTTTTGAAGCTCCTTTTTAGATCCTTTGAACCTCGGCTTAGTTTGAACTTCATTTCAATGATGCATTTCAGATCATTTGAAGTTCGTCTCTCAAGCTCTAAAGTTCCTTCTAGCGACTGATACTTCCACTGACTTTATTTTGACCTCTAAAGCTCATGCCTATCATCTGAAGCATTCTTTGAAAGGCTTCTTTGCTTCTAAATTGAGTTATGATTGATCCTTTTGAACCTTTAAAGCATGGAGTTCTTCCTCTGAACTTCCTCTAAAGCTTTTAAACTTAACTTTTAGACATTCTGACGACTTCAATATCTTCTGAATTTGTTTTACTTGATTTTAGAAGTGTCCTAATGCATCTAAAATCCTCTGAAGCTCGGGTCTATCATTCGAAGCATCATCTAAAAGGTTTCATTGCTTCTAAACTAAGTTTTGATTGATCGTTCTGACCTCTAAAGCATGAAATTCTTCTTCTGAACTTACTTTGAAGCTTTCAGATGTAACTTTTGTACTTTCAGACTTGACTTTCATACATTGTGATGACTTTTACATCTTTTAAACTTTTGTCTCTTGATTTCATAAGTATTCTAATGCATCCAAAATCTCTTTTTAAATTCAAAGTTATTGTTTTTTGAGCCTTTATTAGTTTTTTATCCTTCGAAATCTTAAGTGTGATGAGTTTTATCTTGACGTGACCATGTTTACGCTGTTCATTACTCTAAATTTACTTCTCTAGTGTAATTAACCTATTTTATTTGCTTATTTTTGCAATACCTGAGAATGTAACTAGTTAGTATCAAAACTTTTTACTCACATGTTTGCTTATTATTAAAACTTAGCTACTAAATCACATTTATCACCAAAATCAAGCTAATTAAAGAGGGTTAGATTTAATATTATCGTATTTAGCAATTTGATGAACTTATTATCTTATTTTAATTTGAAACTTTAGCTTAATATTAAATATTCAAATTTTAAGTTTTTGTTAGATGTATTTTTTTTTGTATATTGTTGAATGTTAAAGATGAATAGTCTTTTTTTATCTATTGACATAATCAAATTTGGTCCGAATTTAACTCACTGAATTTTATGGTTGGGGTTTTAAAAATAAGATTTGATTAGGGTTAGGGTTAAAAATTTAGACATTAGGTTAGGGTTGACCTCAAACCAAACCCCAGAGACTAAAGTTGTACCCCTAATTTGCAGTATTTAGATCATCATAATTAGCTAGCAAATAAATAATGTTAGAACATCTGAGCCATTCGAAGTCCAAATTGTCTCTTCGTATTCGGAAAAAAAAACGCAGGCACATGGCGCGAGCTCCTGCAAAGACAGTCAGTTGAGTGAGAATCTCAGCCGTTGGATCCAATTGGAATCCGCACGGTTGTAGAATCTAATCCAAAAATCTTTCCACAGCCACTTTGACACCCCACTTAAAAAAACATTTATAATCTCTGAGGCATAAACTACAAAGACAAACGCTGATATACTCTGGTAGCGTGTGGTGGGTGATGCCCGTTTTCACCGAAAATGTGCAGCCGCGCACGAGTTAAGCACGTGGGAGAAATAACTCAAATTAAACTGTCCACACTTTTATACATGTATTAAATGCATAGATAACGAAAAATTACTTACGTTACTTGCAAACGGATTATCAAATTTTTTAATTTTTTTGGTAGCTGAGAAGAAATAACGACCATTCTTTTTATTGATAAAAGCATCCACATATCACGAGCTACTAAAGTTAAATTCTCTAATTTCGGGTTGCCAATTAAGAGAAAATTGGTTAAAACCATATCGGTGAACACTCTGGGTTATTTCAACCGCCTGTGTATCGGGTTTTAGAGTGCCCGAGCGTGGTAACAGGGATATTTGAACAGGTACCCCTGAGTTCTGACAAAATAACGGCTAACGCCACCTAAGTTTGCCTTTTTTACATGTATGCTCTTTTACGTGTATACTCTTGTATTTTAACCCGCCTTGCATGGCATGCCCCCATCACAATCTAGCTATAAAGCGCAGTTACGTCAAATCTCCTTTCAGCTTTTGAAACCAAGCCGTAGCTTTTCCGCATGGTTTTTATACGATTGCAACGATAATCGTGGCTCCCCGCTCGCCACTACTCGTTAGATGCAGCTAATCCAGTGTAATAATTTAAATATTATTAAAATTTGTACTAGCAAAAATTTAGACATTTTAGTGGATAAAATCATAGATAACAGTGACATAACCTTTTAAAGTAACAATTTTAACAGTTGAAATCATTTTTGGAGAATAAGTAGCCTAAATTATATTCTATCAATTATCTAAATTGTTATATATATATATGTATATATATGTATATATATATATCTTTCAACTATAAAAAAATGGAGATAGTTTTACACAATTTCAAGTGGGCCATGATAGGATTTTTTTAATGAATATACAATTTTTAGAATTTTCATATTATATAGCCCACTTGATTACCCGATTTTGATCATCTTTAATATTAACAAATTAAATTATGTATTTAGGATATTAGGTAAGGTGGGATTATTCTGACAAGCATTGTGTATTGAAGTTTTGATTGGGATACCACCTTTTGGGTGGGATCCGGATCTCACCCAAGCCAATCCCGTCGTATTCTCCACGAGAAGGTCGTTTACGAAAAGGCCAGCTTGACAACACCTGCACCTGCAGAGCGCCAAGGTTTGTGCACCACGTGTCGGTGGATTTACATGTGGAAGTCGTAAAGTACGATATGAACCGATCGGGCTTATTATTTACTCTGTGATGAAGATGATTTACTTCATTTTCTTTCATATTATCATTTAACAGTTGGGCCTTTTATTAGGGAATTTGGGCTAGAGAAGCAGTCTTCAGACGTTATCAAGCTATTGGTGTTTTTCTTTATCAGCTCATCTATGCCAATTGAACAGTACGCTAGAATGAGATATTGCAAGAGAGGACGGGATCCACGGAAGGTTTCCACTCCAAAAAGAGAAGAGAGGGCTACAGAATCTTATTCTCTGGTTGTCAGTGTATAATGTTAGAATGAGAGGCATTTTTGTTACTTTAAATTTTAACTAAAGATTCCAACTTAGCAAGGATTCCTGACGTAACGTACCATGATGGTGGGGCATGTCATGCAAGGCGGTTGAAACTACAGGGGTATATGTGTAAAAAGCAAACTTATGTGGTTTCTGATGCAAATTAATTAGAACTCAGGGCCACCTGTACAAATAACCCAACTTTTCCGCTGATACTATCATTGTTAAATAAATAAATACTCCAGCAGAGTACGCTCGATCAAAATCAAATCGTCGCAGATCGATCCGTCCTCTCGATTAAAATTTCACGGTGGTCAGCCTAAGAGCATCGCAACCGTCCGAAAATTGGACACTTCCTCGAACAAGGGAGGAAAGGAGGCCCTCCGGTTACTTTCAGTACACGCAGAGAGAATTCGACTCAGTTCTGTGTCTGCTCGAATTCCCATGTTCCAGGTTCTTTGAATTGCACATCCATTTGTAGCTTTCGATCATTTACCGGTGCTTCTATTCTCGTGAGGGTTCTGAATTTTCTGGTTACGTTCTTTATTCACCGAGGTTTCTTCATTTCTTGTGTTTTTGATTTTAGATTCTTCCTGTAGCTTGCAATGACGGAGATGCGTGTACAGGTCCCTGAAAATTCTGTTACTTGCTGCTGCTGCTTGTGCTATTTTGGCAGTCAATTGATGTTCGGAAGCATATTTTCCTCGCCTTCTTGTGTTCAACTGCCAGTTTCACTTCCCTTGGTCGGGATTAATGGAATTATGTCTACTTTGCGTCAAAATTTGGCAGCTTCTTTCTTTAAACTTAATCCATCGTGAATTTCTCCTTTCTGTTTGTTGCTGCATTTTTTCTCCATTTTTCTTCGTTGTCTGTGTTGGTGGTGATTGTTTTCATAGTTTAATATATCATCTGGAGCTCAATTCAAGGTGTGGCCAACCTTTGATAATAATGACCAATATCCTATTGGTCTCCTTCATTGGGTGGATGATCTTAGTTGTCTGGTCAGTGTTCTGATACTGTGAGGCTATTCCAATGTTTTACATTCAACCAGAGAAATTCCGTCAATCCTGTTGTGAGATATGATGATGTCTTTGGACAATGGTGCCAATTCATTTGTTATGGGCCCCACCTTACAGGTGGCTCCTGTTGAATTGCTACTGGGCTAACGTTTTAGTGACTGCGTAATGTTTTCCTTTCTTGTTATTGAGAATTTGTTTGAGTTTACTTGCTCAGGAAAATTATGAAATTTCATAATTATCCTTTTGCATGATAAAATGCAGACCAATGGAAGGACTTGCTCTATATGTCTGAAGGCATGGAGGGAATGGTTCACGACATGTCTGCCTGAGTTTTCTAGTTGTTGAAAATTTGAAATTTCAGGTTACATTGTATGCTTTTGAAGCCTTAGGCTAGACATTGCTAAGCCACATGTGGTATCCAAAGCTGCTGTGGCAGCATTGGATAATGGGAAAGTTGTTGGAGAAGGAAGGGGAGATAAATGGAGTTGAAGATGCTAAGAAAGAGGAGGAGAAAAGGGAGCAGAAGGAGTAAAGAAAGAAGATAAGAAAAATGGGTTGAACATGAAAAGAAAGAGGAGAGGAATGGAATTGAATACGTAAAGAAAGAAGAAAAACATACAGCTGAAGATGGGAAAGAAGACAAGAAAAATGGAGTTGAAGATGTAAAGAAAGAGGAAAAAAATAGAGCTGCAGATGGGAAAGAGGTGGAGAAAAATGGAGTTGAAGATGTAAATAAAGAAGAAAAAAATAGAGTTGCAGGTGGGAAAGAGGAGGAACAAAATGTAGTTGAGGATGTAAATAAAGAAGAACAAAATACAGGTGAAGATGGAAAATAGGAGGAGAAAAATGGAGTTGGAGATGTAAGTAATGAAGAACAAGATAGAGCTGCAGGTGGAAAAGAGGAGGTGAAAAATGGATTGAAGATCTGAATAAAGAAGGTAATGCGGTGAAGAAAGGTGGCACTAATGATGGAAAGAAAAGAGGAAATGAGGAGGAGAAAAGTGGGGTTGAAGATGTAAAGGAAGTAGGGAATGATGAGGAGCGGAAAGGTGGAGTTGAAGATGCAAAGGAAGTAGGGAATGATGAGGTGGAGAAAGGTGGAGTTGAAGAAGATGTAAAAAGTAGGGAATAAGGAGGATAAAAGCATAGTTGAAGAAGTAAACATCAAAGATACAGAGGAGAGAAATAGATTTAGTGATGTAAGGAAAGTTGAAGAGGTGGGCATTGTTGGTGCCAAAGATATAAAGAAAGAAGGGAATAAGGAGGAGAAGATTGAACTTGAAGGTGTAGAGAACAAAGGCATGAATCAGAGAAAACTGACACTAAACATGGAAAGGAAAAAAGAAAATGAGGAGAAAATTGCAGTTGAAGACACAAGCGAGGAATGAGATGAAAAAAACCAAAGTGGAATTGGAGAAGAGAAGAAAGAAGGAAATGAGGAAAAAAGCAGAATTGAGCAAATGCAGAACAAAGAAAATGAATTGGAGATAACCGATGTCAAAATTGCAAATGTAGTTGGCAAAGAGGAGGATAGAAGTGGGATTGATGTGAGACAGAAAGATGAAGAGGATAAGGTGAATGAGAAAGAAAAGCTGAAGAAGAAATGGAAGAGGGAAATATGGAATAGAAATATGGTATTGAGGAAGTAAATGGCAATGAAAAAAATGGAGTAGAGGAAGACAATAAAGGAGAAAGCTGTGGAAATGGAAATGGGGAAAGCAGATGATACAGAGGAGAAAGAAAGTAAAAATGGAGTAGAAGACGCTAGGGATGTGGAAATGGAAGAAGCTAGTGGCTTGAAACAAGATAGTGGTATTGAGAAGGTTAATGAAAAGGATGAGGAGGCAAAGGGTTTGAGGAAACGTCACAACAAATTTTGATGGAAAAAAAGTGAGAGAAAAGAAAAAGAAGAAACAGGAGAAAATCAAAACGAAGAAAGAGGAGGTAGATGCAAAGAAAGGGGAATCAAAGAAAGAGGTGGAGAAGGAAAGAGGGAGGTCAAAACAAGATGTGGAAAAGGAGCAAGGGAAAGTAAAGAAAAGGGACATGGATAAGAAGAATAAAAATAAGGCAGACAAGGAGAAAAAGGAAGTTGATGAGGTGGAGGTGAAAAAGGCCAAAGGATTGAGTACTCAAACTGCTGCTTCTGTGGATTGTCCTGTGCATGGTTATTGCTCTTGAGAAAGAATCAATTAAAGAGTTCCTGATTGACAAGGTATTTTTTCTTTTATTGTCGTTGTTCTTTGATGAATGTTGGTTGTTATCCGTTTTTTAATGTTTATTTCACTGATATTTTGTCATTCTTATCCTCAAATTTCAGGGCCAAGGTACTGCGCTAAAAGATATACCAAACGGTATGATTCTCATCCAGTGTGCTTCACATCTATATTCTTTAGGTTTTGATATCCTATTAATTGATTATTAAGCTAGAAATTTTAGTCTTTTGCCTGTGCATTTTTTTTGTAGATTCTCTTTTTTGATCTTGCTAGAGATTGGTTTTTATGCTTGCCACTTCAAAAAAAAGAAAGAAAGAAAGAGGTAAAACAATTTACTTGGAAGCATTGGTGGGGTTACTTGAGAAGGGGAAGGAATGCCTTTGCCAAGTTCATGCATTTGAATCCCATTGTGTCCTGTTTGATGCTAATTTTATGCTTGCCATTGTTTACTGGTGATTCTTGGAACCTGACACCGCTTTTTTGCTATCCTTTTTGCATGCTTATTTGCCTAATCCTTGGATATTTATTTTGGTTGATCTTTTGAAAGTCATTTACATGCAAGGATGATGTTGATTTTAGTTCTGTTTTTAAAGTTAGACTCCTTATCTTGGGTTTAAATGAGTTCCATGCACTCCCGTTCTGCTAAAATACCATGGAAAGAATAGGCAAGTGAATATACTGACATTTGAAAAATGAATATACACATATTGGAAAAAGAATACTCTCACTGCATGAAACTTGCAACCTTTAGATTTTGTTGTGAAGCATTTGATTCTTATTTGAATCCATTTTTGGAGTTATGTTTTCACATTAACCATGATGCGTGCATAACTTGGATGCAACACACTCATCAAGGTCTTAAAGGACCTTCGTTACATGGTGTGACAATGTGGTTGTTCCCCAAGCACTTAGTGTCAAACATTCTTTTCAAGGTACCATTGTAAGAAAGGTAACAGTTAATCTCAAAAGCTTTGTAAACTGCTTGAAGAGAGTTGAAGAGAGAGTACAAGTGAACAGGCAGAGCAACTAGACACGAACTGCCTGAAGATAGGAAAAGAGAGAGTACAATAGTACAAGTGAACATACAGAGTGGGAAGCAATGTTATCAGAATCTGACCGGTAATTGAACCGGCCAATAGGCTAGTTTGGTTCGAATTGGTTAGACTGTTCAATTGAACCGGTTTGAATTGTGATGTCATTATTATATAATTATGATGTCATAAATATTTAAGGATTTTTAAATATATAATATTATAATTTATTTAATAATATAATAATTATATTATGCATGAAGGAATGATTCTAGAGCCTAAGACAACAAAAAATAAAGTATAATAGTCAAAATGAAAAAGCGTAAATGCATAATTATTACTCATGGATAGTTTAACTATGTAAGTAAAAAAATAATAATATGATTAAACAAACTAACCTAAAAATTTTGCAATACTCTACTAGTCTTCACTCTTTGCAATTGACATCTATGCTTCTTTAACCTTTAAAACTCCAACTATATTTAAAACAAAATGATAAATAACAACAAATCAATAATATTAAGATAATTTTGTTCACACATAAATACCATTTTGAATATTCGATCATTAATCTTGAAAAACAGAAAAAATATATTTAAAATCTGCAAAACAAAAAGAAAAAACTGTTGGATCATGAGTTAATGCCCATCCCTAGCAACTATGACCTATTAAACACCTAAAATCTAGCATCAATGAGTCCTAAAGCCATTTATTATATTTCAACCACACGATAGGCCTAGGAATATGAACAAAGTCACCAATCTAAATACGGTCACAAAGGGCAACTTGTCATTCATGTTGGCAACAAATCCAATTTCTCATTAGTTGGGTGTCACTTAGCAAAATTATTCATCCAAAAATCATGCAGATTAGTGGGCAGCAAATGCAACATGCAATATCAGAGGTGGAGTAAAACAACATTACAAAACTTAGCCATTGTCCAGTTTTCTAGAAACTATGGGTGGCCTGCAAGATTATTTGCCCAAGTTGTCACAGTGGAAAAGAATTAGGTGCAACAAACTCTTCTTGATCAATAATTTCCACGTATTTGCTCTGATCATGTATTCATAATGTCAACATCTTGTGCATATCCCTTACTACCCATGAAACCCACGTGATATGATCCCAAATGACCACTGATTTGGACCTCACACCCATTTGCAACGAGTAAGATGGATCAATATATACATGGACATAGAATGAGTGAAACTTTTTCAAATAGCAAAAATTCAAGCACAGAACCATTAATCATCAAACACCCGAATGCCCAAATCTCCAAATAAAGTTATGTCATATGTCACATAGGCTTACACAGGCAATGTAAATCTAGCCAATCGAAAGAAATTCAAGCATAAAAACATGCAACTTCAGATATCTAGATAGCGAAATCTATATACGACCCTTGTCGAAGATGATATTGACAGATCATAAGAAAGGGGAGTTTCCAGTCAACAAAAGCAAGTCGAGCAATACAAAAAATACAAATTCCAACACATCCAAATGCCAAAATTTTCAACAAATTTTGATTGCATATTAGTAATTAAATAGGGAGGGAGAAAGAGGGGGGTTTCGACTTTCGGCAACGTGGTGTCGATGGCCGATGTTCAGCAGCTGGGATGGGTTTCGCAGCTATGCTTTTGTCTTTGCGATTTGGGAATGAGGGCAGAGAGTCGAGATGAGAGGAGAGGGCGAGAGGCGTCATTTAGTTTTTTAACTTTTTTTTTTTAAAAAAGGGCTAACCGCAGTTTGTCCGGTTTGAATGGTTTTTCATTATCAGACCAAACCGGCCTTAATCGAACCGGTGCCAAAACCGGTTGGTGGTCGAACCGGCCGGTCCAGTCCAGTTTTAATAACGCGGGTGGGAAGAGGAGAACTTTTATTGCCTAAGAATTCAACAGTTTACAATTATTCTGAGGTGCATTCAAAATGGGGCTTTCACCTATTTATATTGATTTAAGAAGGTTTTGAAATGCAACAATTTATGGTGGAGATTAAGTTGTATGTCAGTTATCCAATTGTTAGGTAATTTCTAGAGATCTTTTAGAAAATCTTTACATCCCTTATCAATATGAAGCTTTTTGATCTTTCTAGAGAGAGTTCTGGATATTAATGTGAATCTTTCAAAATTATTGCAAAACCTCTATGAGTGGAATGATTCTAAGACATGAGGTTGAGCCATTTAAATGGTCACACTATTGCAATGTACGCCCTATTATTCATTTCTAGGTATAGCAGTTTAGTTGTGTTAGAGTGAGTTAATGTAAGAATGCAGAAAATGATGCAAATGCTACACTTGGCTAACTAGCTATTCCTTTCCACCCCAAAACCCAAATGCAAGGAAATTGTTGGTCTTTTGCAAATGGTAGCTCAAGAGGGGGTTAAATTGAGTTTTTAAAATTTTTAGCCAAATAAAAGAATAATGCTGAAAAGGAATGAAACAAATCATGTAGCATACAAAGACAGGTATTTTTATAGTGGTTCGGCCCTTTTTTGGTACTTACTCCACTTCTTTGAGTCAGTCTCTTTACTGCACTTAAGTTCCACTTCATTTGATCAGCTCACATTGATAAAAAATACACTTGTTGGTTTTCACAAGCTCACCAACTAACTCTTACAATTTCCCAGCAAGTCTTTCTTACTTGTTGTAATCAATACAAACAGATAGCAAGCCCCTTGCTTGCTATAACAGAAAACAAAAAAATATGTACAGAAATGTGCCTTTTACTTAAGCAAATTGTACAAGGTTTAAAGCAATAACAATGGATAAGAAACTATTTAGGAACTGATAATTCAGACTCCAGAAAGTTGTTGAAGTAATGAGTTTTGAATACTGTTCAAAATTTTTCACAGTGGAGTTGAAATCTCTTGGAAGAAAACTTTAAATGTTGATGTAAATGTTCTATAAATTTGTCGAGCTAACTTTTTAACATTTGGAACATCTCTTGTTAACTCCCTTTATACCAGGATTTAAAATCTAGCTATTCGGGAAGATGGTGCTCAGTAAATGTGTGAGAAACATTCAAATTTCCGACTATTATGGTGTTCCCGCGACTTCAGAATGTCTGGATAGACGGGATATGGTTGTGGGGGTGCTTCTTCGGAAATTTTGAAGGTGTCACTCTGAAGCAATAACTTCAGATCCTTTGAAGCAATAACTTCAGAACCTCTAAAGTGTCATGGCTTTGCAATTTTGAGCTCCTCGCGACTGATTTGAATTGGCGGCTCTAGTATGCTTCATGACAGTGCTTCAGAATGTCTGAAATGAGACTTCAGCACCTCTGAAGCAACACAAAATTCTTAAAGCTGCACCTATATGCTTTGGCACATCTGAAGTTGACCTTTGTGTTCCAACACATCTGAAATTGGCCTTCGAGACATCTGAAGTAACGCTGACATATTAACCAACTGATATTTCTCCTTTGAAGCTCATCTGAAGCAGGTTTTAGACCCTCTGAAACCCCTCTGAATGTTGATTCTTCAATTGGCTATGTCTTCTCTTGTGTTCAACATCTAATATACCTTTGAACATTTTATGAACACACTCTGAAGATCATCTGGAGAGGCTAAATGAACTCATGTTGATTTCGTTGACTCTGAAGCATGGAGTTCACCTCTGAACATGTTTTTGGACTATAAATCCCCCTCTGAAGCTCGTGTTTGCCATATGAACTTTGGCGTCTGTCTTTATTTCCTTCAGCAGTGTACTTCAAAACATCTGAAGCAACTCTGAACCTCCCTTTTGATGCCAGACAGTTCCATCAGCTGTAGTTTGGCCTCTGAAGCTTGGGTCTCACATCTGAAACAACTCTAAAATTATTTCAAACTTAGTTTTGTGTTTACAGCCTTCATTTTTCAAACTTTCTGAACTTCTTCATATTCTGAACTTGCTTCTCATGATTTCAGATGTGTCTCAACCTATCTGAAATCTTCTTAGTTTAGAAATAATATTCTATAGAGCATTCACAATTCTTCTTTCTTTGTAAACTCTTTACGGTGGATTTTGTCTTGATATGAACTTGTATATGTTGTCCACCACTTCTGAAGTTACTTCCTTGATGTGTTTAAATGTTTTATATACTTATCACTACAACACTTAGGAACGTAACCGTTAGTACCTTAATACTTAACTCACATGTTTGCTCATCATTAAAACTTGACTGGTTAATCACATTCATCATCAAAATTAAACAAATTAAAAAGGGTTAAGATCAACAAAGAAATGCCTGAGGATTTCTTTCAGATCTTCACTGCATTCTTCCCTTTTGTTTTATGCTGGAAACTTCCCTTGTATATATTTGGATTGAACTACCTGTTTGGTTGTCCAAGCTACCACATGTTTGGTTGCAATGGTCAGTTTTCTTTTGATTACCAATAGACCAACTTTAAGCACATAAACATGCAATACATATATACATACATGCACGCATATATAAGGAGAATGGTTCAAAGGAACCATTCCTTTGAAATATCAAAGGAACCTTCTGACCATTATATTTACCATTATTACTTTGGTTAAAACATATGAAATCATTTTAGTTAAAGGTCTATGTGTGCCACACCATTTAAAGATATATAAATTATGTATAAAATATAAAATTACTTATATTAATCTATGTATACACTCTAATGTCACAAAACTTTGTAAAATCATGAATTAATATAGGAGAATGGCTTTCAAAGGCTTGGGTGTATGATTATATCCTCGTGGGTCTCATAAGAAATGAAATAATTTTGAATGATGAACATTAGCTCTCAAATGATCCTAATTTTGTGCCTATTTAAGTGTTTTTTAAATTTAATCTTTGGACTACTAAGTAAATAAATAGTGTTAAATAAGACAATTGAATTAAATTTCATTTCTACTATCCAAAAAATTTGAAAATAAAAGGTTTCTTTGAACCATTTCCACAGACACACATGTGAGAAAAGATTTCATAGAGTTAAGCATATGAAAAATTATCAAAAGGTCAATGCATGATGCTATAGGATAGGTATGCATTAAATTGAAAATCCTAGATAACTATGCTATTTTAAAAGTTTCCATTTTTAACAAATAAACTATGTGGAGTAGTGTTGGAAGCATATTCTTCGTGAGGAAGGCTATGGGTCATACCATGTAGCCTTGTAATTATGGCACCACATGTTGTGATTATATTTATAAGGAAATGGTTCAAAGCAAGGGTTCCTTTGAAATTTCGAAGGAACTTCTCTATTTTTAAGTCAATTCAAGATGATTAAACAAAATAAATTTGACCATCATACTTAATATAGCCACTTTAGTTAAAACATGTAAAATTATTTTAATCAAAGGCCTATGTGGGTCACATCATTGGTATGGATGCATGATTATATCCTTTTGGGTACCATAAGAAATGAAAAAATTTTGAATGATGTATATGAGCTCTTAAATGATGCTAATTTTAGGCCCATCTAAGAGTTTTATTCAGACAATCTTTGGAATTCTAAATAAACAAGTGGTCTAAGAGTTTTATTCAGATAAGCTTTGGAATTCTAAATAAACAAGTGATGTTAAGTAGGATGGAAGGATTGGATTTCATTTAGTATAATTGTAAAAAATTGAAATGTTCCTTTGAAAATTCAAAAAAACCATTTTTTAAAATCGTTTCTATTATTATTATAATTTTAGTATTTATATAATAAAATATAATATTTATGATATGATATTGTTGGAAATTGGAAGATTCGGCTGAGATATTGCCAAAATCTTAGAGATTTGTTAGCTGAGATATTGCTAAATTTGGAAGATTCGGCGGAGATATTACTGAAATCCTAGAGATTTGCTAGCTGTAATATTTATGTAAATATAGGACTAGTCAACTCCTGTAAATTAGGAATAATTGCAGGCTAGTTGGAGTAGCTTCTTTATTTCCTAATTTTTTGATTTATATTTCTTATAAGTAGAGAAGGTGTAAATTGTATAATTTATCAAGTCAATATACAAAAAGCCCTCTCCATCTATATGGTATCAGAGCCTTGGCTCATCCTGAAAAAAAACCCTAAAGACTCATTTGTAACCCTAGTCTCTTCTCACAATGTCTGACATATCATCAGATTCAACCCCTCCTCCAACTGTCCCACAAAAAACCAATGAAACCCAAACTAGTCAAGCCTCCAACACTGAGTCTCGCTTTGTCCAACTCATTACAATCCAATTAAATGGTGATAATTTCCTGCGTTGGTCACAGTCTGTTCGAATGTACATTCGAAGGAGAGGGAAGGTTGGTTATCCGAAGGGGGACAAGGAGCCAGTAGAAAATGATCCGATGTATGCAACTTGGGATGCTGAAAATCCCATGGTAATGACACGGCTCGTTAATTCCATGGACGAAGAAATTTGCTTCAACTACATGTGCTATCTTACTACAAAGGAACTTTGGGACAACATTAACTAGATGTACTTTGATCTGGGCAATCAATCCCAAGTTTATGAATTGACCCTCAAACTCGGTGAAATCCGTCAAGGAGATGACAGTGTCACCAAATATTTCAACTTTCTTTGAACAGCTGTGGCAAGACTTGGACACGTTCAATACCTATGAATGGAAATCGACCGAGGACTGCAATCACTACAAGAAAACCGTGGAAGACAACTACATCTTCAAGTTTTTTGCTGGACTCAATATTGAGTTTGATGAAGTGAGGGGGAGAATAATCAGTAGGCAGCCTCTTCCCTCAATTGGTGAGGTATTCTCTGAAGTTGGAAGAGGAGAGTCGTAGGTGTGTTATGCTTGGAAAGAAGAACTCTACAGCACCTATTGAGAATTCTACATTAGTTACCTTTGATACTAACGCAAGCAAGGCCATCATGAACCAGCGGAAACCAAATGAAGAGCCTCGTGTGTGGTGTGATTTTTGCAATAAACCTCGTCATACTTAAGAAAATTGTTGGAAGATTCACGATAACTAGCAAATTGGAAAAGCGACAGACCAGGTGATAAACAAAACCATGCCTTTTCCTCTACCAATGATGCTGAGACAAGTTCCTGCACAAAAGAGCAGATGGATCATCTTCTTAAACTGCTAAAGTCCAATTCCTCATTTGGTATTCCTAATATTTTTTTAGCCCAAACAGGTGGCAAATCTTATGCCCTATCTTGTTCTTTTACTCCTTGGATTATTGATTTTGGAGCATCAGATTATCTGACTAGTGCCTCTCATTTATTTAGTACTTATTCACCATGTTCTAGAAATGAAAAATTAGAATTGTCAATGGTAGTTTCTCATCCATTACAAGAAAAGGCTTGATTAAAATTTCAGATAGTATAGATCTTAAATCTGTACTCCATGTTCCTAAACTAGCTTGCAATCTTTTGTTTGTGAGTAAATTATCCAAAGATTTTAATTGTCGGATTACTTTCTTTGATTCTCACTATGATTTTCAGGACCAGAACTTGAGGAGGATGATTCGCAGTGCTAAGATGATAAATGGTTTTGTTATGGTTGGATATGGAATGAATGCAACAGTGTATCATTTGGCGCATTTCGTCCGGGCAACAATTACTTCCTTTAGCTAGTGTCATAATGTTATGAAAGTGAAAGTTGGACAGCATCAGTAATCACTCTTTATTCTTAATTTCTGATTATTATTTATGGAGAATAGACCATTTGATTGATGGAATTGACAACATTGAAAGGTCTATGCTTGTCCAACCAATGGAAACGTGTTGTAGAAATGTTGCAGTTTCATTGCACTGTTGAAAATCTAGGCAGACGGGAGGAATAATCATGTGTTATATTTTAATTGATGATCCACATGAATGGAAAAATCCAAAGGTCCTACGGACAATGTGTCTTTTCTCTCTAAAGGTGGGGTTGTGCAATTAAGGAAGCCCAAAACAAAGGTCGCGTAGACAATGTGGCACCTGTTGGAGACTTTTCCTTAATGCTTTCAAGCTGGTAGCAAGTTGCGCATTCAACAACATTTCTCTAAAGGCCGCCTAATGGGTCACATAGTCGAGGAAGCCTGCTAAATGGGTAGTGTAGTTAGCGTGGAGGGGGCTGACGGTGCAAAGGGGATATGAGAAATTCACTGACACAGTTGAAGAGGAGAGTCGGGTAAAACATGCAACTCGCGCAGTTAGAAAAACATTTTAAATGACTAAAATACGAAGCTGTTCAGGTCATGCAGATGGAATTGATTTGGAGTTCAGACAAGTGCATTGCAAGCCGCAAGGTCGCGCAGGCAAAGGAAATATGCTTGCTTGGTTGAGCTATCTGATTGCGCGGTTAATGGGCAAAACAAAAAAAGGCATGCTGGAGAAATAAACTCATGCAGTTGACGGCTTCTCAAGAGGCTCTCACAGTTAGGCGAAAATTCGTCAAGCATGTAGATGTGAATGGACATTCAGACAAATGGAATTGACATTTTGGCATAACCAAGGCATCAAATAGACTATAAAATTGCTACTTGAATTCTTAATGGATGAGTTTGCTTCGTTGGAAAATTCAAGACGGTCAATTGGAACTTGTATCCAATCATCGAGGAAGATTAAACGAAGGCAGATGAGCAATTCCGTTGCAATTTCAAGAGGTGTCCATGGCCGATAGCTGAAATGTTAGAAGAAAAACTCAAACAAAGTATCATGTTAACCAAAGAAAATATATACTAGACTTGCTTGGTGAAACAGGGTTGATAGGTTGCAAGGTTGTAGAAATACTAATTAAACCTAACCCGAAGCTACAAGCTACCAGACTCGAGGATGTGATAAATCGGGAGCAATACCAAAGGCTTGTTAGAAGACTTATTTACTTGTCTTATACACGTCCTGACATAGCTTTCGCAATAAGCATGGTGAGCCAATTCATGCACTCGCTAGGACAAGAACATTTTGATGCTGTGTGCAGGATCTTGAGATACTTGAAAGGAACACCTAGAAGGGGTCTATTGTTTAAAAAAAAAAAAGCACCTACAAGTTGAAGTCTACATTGATGCAGACTGGGTTGGAAGCATAACTAATAGAAGATCAACATTAGGTTATTGCACCTTTGTGGGAAGCAACCTCGTCACTTGGCGAAGTAAGAAACAAAATGTGGTTGCTAGGAGTAACGCTGTTTAGATCTGTTGCTTATGGGATATGTGAAGTAATGTGGATAAAAAGACTTTTGGGAGACTTGAAGATTACTAACCAATCACCAATGAAGGTGTATTGTGACAACAAAGCAACCATCTCCATTGCACATAATCTAGTTTTTCATGACAGAACCAAACATGTAGAAGCGGATAAACATTTTATCAAAGAAAAACTTGATGTTGGATTGATTTGCATGCGTTACATCCCAACTAAAAATCAGGTTGCAGACATACTCACAAAGGGGCTACAAAAGAAGCAATTTGATAGTTTAATTGGTAAGCCAGCTATGGAAGTTATCTTCAGTCCAGCTTGAGGGGGAGTGTTGGAAATTGGAAGATACAGTTGAGATATTGCTGAAATCTTAGAGATTTGTTAGTTGAGATATTGGCAAAATTGGAAGATTTGGTTGAGATGTTACTGAAATCTTAGAGATTTGCTAGCTGTATACTTATGTAAATATAGGATTAGTGAACTCCTGTAAATTAGAAATTATTGTAGGTTAGCTGGAATAGCTTCTGTATTTCCTGATTTTATGATTTATATTTCCTATAAGTAGAGAATGTGTAAATTGTATAATTCATCAAGTCAATATATAGAAAGCCCTCTCTGTCTATAGATATATAAACTTAATCATAAATAAAATCATGTTGAAAGTGATTAAAAACCTGCACATCTGAAAACTGGATAGCTTTTCATTTTGTAAAAGTTCATGTAGTTTTCCTATTTGATCCTTTGTGGAACTTTAGCAAATTAGATTTTGGTGGACATTGTAAACTATCCAATAAACATCCATATATTTATTTATATAAAAATATATAAAACTAGCTAATTATGCTTCATCCTAAATTTTCTTAGAATCTCTTCTTTTCTTCTTATTTTATCTATCTTTTTATTTATTTATGTTTCTCTAGTGATGTGGAGGAACATGCATTGTTAGTCAAGGAATCCTAATCAATCTTATCCAGTTAACCTCCTAACCTTCATGGAGACAAGGAAGGCGCATGTAAGCATATATTTCATAAAATGAATTTACCATTAAATATTCAGCTTTCTTTCTTTTATTTGTATAGCATATTTATGTTTTTATTTAAATAACATTTTTCTTATTATTAAAATATAATATTAAAAATCCTATTGGGCCATATTTACCACAGTCATAGACAAATATAAAAGCTGCATTCATGGCATTGCAAGGGCTATGCCTATGATAAAAATAAATTAAAAGAAATCTTTTCATCCTTAAATGCAGTTTTTATATAACTAAAAATCTTTGGGACTAACATAATTGTTAATTACTAAAAATCAAGTATACTAAATATGAAGGTGGGGCATAGAAGACAAAATAATAAACACTAATTACTTTGTGCCTATTATTTGTTGCCTAAACATTGAAAAAGACTTTGATTAATGTAGTACAGCATTCATCACATATGCTTTCACAAATCAAAGATTTTCGTTTGAATTTTTTTTAGACATTGTAGCTTACTACTGATAGGGGAAAAGCAATTGCTTGTAATTGGATAACTCTTAAAATATGGTCGTACATGATGTCGTTTTAAGATCAAAATCATTAGTAGAATTTTAAGAAAAATCTTACTTTAACAAAATGTATAAGTAGGTTATATGATATAAAAAGGGAGAGTTGAATATTTAACGGTCAATTCATCATATGAGCTGTTTAGATTGGATTTTTTTTTTTACTTATTTATTTATGAAACATGTATTTAATGAGTTAAATTATATATATTATAAATTCGTTTTTGCCTAAATTAATTTCAGTGTTGAAGAAATTCTCTTTAACTGTTTTATCTTACATGGTGGATACCAATTTTTGGTTTGGCTATTTTTTTCATTTATTAAACAATTATGTTTAAAAATTTATTGATGGTTTGGATCATGCAAATACATCACATCGTGCCATATCTACAGGTTCTATAAGGTTATATACCCATAGAACCTCATTATGGAGAAACCGCTTACAGTTGTAAACTTCACTTTTAGAGTAGCATTATTATCTAGGCTTTGTAATTTAATGCCTACTTATTGAATGACTCCATGTATTGACCTTACCATTAAGTTTTCATATGCTCAACTGTATGAAATCATTTCCCAATATTTTCTTTTACCCTTGGATGTGTAGACTTAGTGGTGTAACATGGGTGGGTTGGGTTCAAAGTGAACCAGACTAGTCCAGCCCCAATTACTTGGGTTGGATTTTTTTAGCTGCTCAAAGGTTTGTTTAGGTTAGAAAATCCCAAGCCAATTTGGAAATCTGGTTGGTTTGGGTTGGGGGCGGGTTGCCCAAATGCGATTTCCAACCTTTAGTGTGAAGAAAACCTTTATTCTCTGTCTCATTTCATTCTTGCATTGGCGCCCCTATTTCCATTTTCCATTTCATTCATGCGCTATCCTATTCTCTTCCTGCAATCCTATTCACCACTTTCAGTCTGATGAGTATTTTCTTCCCCAATTCTCCTCTTTTCCTCTCATGTCTCTCCATCTCTAGTGTCAAGTGGTGCCTGTTCTTCTTTTCCCCTATTTTCTTCTCCCTTGCTCCTCACCACTTTCAATAGTTCGATGAGCATTTTCTCATCCTTACACTCTCTAGCATCAATTGACATCTTCATGAGTTCCTTGATACTCAGTACTCATCGATGGTCCTCACTTTCTGGCGTCAGTAGTCAGTAACCAGCCTCAAAACATCTCTTGCATCAATTATTGCCTTCTTCCTCCTCCCCAACGTGAGTAATTTCCATTTAGGTGATTTGCTATGTTCCCTTTCATTGTTTTCTTCTTCTTTTGTATGGAACCAATGCTTGGTAATGATTCTAGCTGTAGATTGGTTGTCCACAGTGCCATATGTAATCTGTTGTGTTTCCCTTTTGAACTGAGTATCGGTTTGGATCCTGGGATGGCCAATGGGGATGGGGCCCAGCTTAGTAGTGGTCTTGAATCTTGGTAACATAATTTGTTTGATGGCTGTTTAATGTTGTATGTTATAATCCTTGGAGTTTCCAATTAGGTGCAACACTTAGAATCTTCCTATAAATTACATTTTGATGCATTGTTGCTAGTAAATGTTAATTAACATGCTTATCTACTAATGGACCTAATGTAGAAGCAAATGGACTAATCAGTGTGCTTGTCTATCAACTGCAATAACTAGATTGTAGATATTATTATTGTCATTTTTTTTCCTTTGAATTACATATCAGTGTCATGAATGTTATATGTTTGAGTTGCCTTAATCCATGTTGTGGTGAATAATGTTACTCTTTAATTGGGGTTGGAATATTGGCTATTGACTAAGAAGATTATATCTACTTTAGATCAATAACCAAATTGTCATCTCAAATCTAGCTTGAATTTAGTTGGATTTCTACGAATCGGGTTTGGTTTGTGTGGAGGCTTTAAAAATAGGTTAGGGTTATGTTGGGTATAAATTTTTATAAGTAGGGATAGGGTTAGGTTGATCTCAACCCGACCTAACCTGAGTTGTGTTGTACACCTATGTGGACTGTTTTGTGTTAGATTTGAGTGAAATAAATGATGCTAAATTTAAGCTAAGTAGAACCAAGGCCTGACCCATCATCTAAGGATAGGGCTTGCATCAATTTTGCCTAGTTTCAAATTCCTCCATAATTTTCATTTAGGGTGTGTTTGGCAGTGGGGTGAAAAATGGTGTAAAACTTTTCCAACTTTCCCACCCCTTTGTACATACCTTTTGATGTGATTTAATATACTAACTACTTAACAACCCTCCTTTTCTCTATTATTACCTATATTTTCAATTATTATTTCATATCTTTTAATGCAACAAGCCTACCGATTTTGTCTTTATTTTATTTTTAATCATTATCTTTCATTATATCATATCATTCTCGATTTTTTCCCTCACTTTTCCACATTCCTTTTTTACCCCCACCTCTTTTTCTCATTCCCAAACACACCCTTAAGGTTTGCCTTCCCCTAAAGCATCTACCACTAGTTCATCATTTTGAGGTTTTTGTTTTATTTTATTTTATTTTTTTAATGATGGTAAAAAGGCATCACTTATAACAATAGAAACTTTTATGAAAGGTTTAGGCAGTTTGTGACTCTTAAGCAAAGAATATATTTGAACTTAAATGGTTGGACTTGAGCAAGTGTCACTGTGTTCTTAGTTAGAAGAATGTGTTAGTTTGACTCATAGGCTTTGAAATGGTCTAATGTGGGCAAAAATAGTGAGAAACATGCTTGAAGACCTCTGCTTTTAGTTGAGGATATTGTTCATGATAATTGGTTGAGTAAAGTATAGGTGATGATGACTGATGATGTTATAAATTTATTTGTCAATCAGGGTGCAACTTAAGGATTCAAACTGTCAATCTGGCCGTAAGATGGTTGTTACTCAGGAGTGGAAAGGGCAATTCTTGCCTAGCATCTATGGTTTGGTTCAAAGGCTCAGGTGTGCATGGAAAATCTGGATGCTTAGACTTGGCTTGACAAGCCTAGGTAGTGACCTGCATTTGAATATTGTATGAAATTATACATGTATATTGTTATTTTTATTTGTATCATATGATGTGTCTTTCAAAGAGGAAATGGTATCTACTTGGGCAAGTAACTGTCACCTAGATTTCCATAAGCATTAATTGCATTTGGGCTGTCTTCGTATTTGTATGTATGTATATGCCATGAGATTTGACATGCATGCTGGTATGTGGAGGTTCTCATATGTGGTTGGATGTGCTTTGCATGAGCGTGTATAGTTTTCCTCAAGTGCATGGGCATGCATGCATGTTGTGAAGGGTACCCTTATCTTTCTTTGTTTTTTTCTATACATCTTTGGGCCAGGTTAGGTTTGCGTTTGCCTACTGTAGTTGCATGCCTACTGCCAAATGAATCAATAATGTTGTTAGTCATCATTATCACCCATATCTTGCGCAACTAATTGAAAAATATTATACCAACTTTGTTATGCAATTAATTAGTGTGAGCTTTATATCCTCAATTAATAGCAGAGGTGTTCAAGTATTTTTTCACTAATTGTGCCCTTATCCTTTTGTGACATTCCCATGCCTTGCAGCCTATGAGTCAAGCTTACGCATTTTTCTAACCAAGAACAAAGTGGTACTTTCTCAAACCCAACCATTTAAGTTCGAATGTCTTCTTTGATTCATTATCATAAACTACCTAAAACTTTAACAAAAATTTCTAAGTTTGCTAGATATCGCTCTAAATGATGCCTGCTCTTAGTTTACTTTGGTACACTAATGTTGTCCAAGGGTTGGACTAGGCTCGCCAGGTACCTAATCTGAGGCCCAAATTGCACCCCTTACTGTCAGCAATCTTGCATTGGAGGTTGTAGTTCAGCAGCCACAGGGTTGGCCTTGATACTGTGTAAAGTCTCTTGCATGGGTTAGAAACTCATCATGAGTTCTTGATTCTGTGGACAAACTGCATGGCTTATTAGATTTAGGTGTAGTAAATTCAATCATTAGTGGCCTCCTCTATGAGGCTGCAATATGGTATATATTCAATTCTTATTTATTTATTTATTTATTTTTTTGTTAGTTTGTGATTGTGCTGCAATGATTTGTCTATAGGATCTGAGTTTCCTGCAGTATCTTGCATTTTCTAATGTAAGGTCCTTATGCCACCAATCTGTTGTAGCTGAGAGCGTGTTCTTGAACATTTAGTTCATATTTCATGTCATGTAAATGCCCATTGTATTTTTCTATTTTGTTTTTTAGTTGAATCGAATTCTTCAGATTGTTGAAATTGCACTAAATTTCTGTTCGTATTTCGGTTTGAGTAATTATTCAGAGTTATTGGCCTTAGTACATATTTATTTACCTTTTAGAAAAGGTAATTTGATTACTACATATTTATTTACCTTTTAGAAACGGTAATCTGCTCTTGTTTTTCTGCCTTTTCAGCATATTCAGTTTTATCCTTCTGCTACTTTTCCATTCCTTACCTGTTATTTTGCTATTTCAGTGGCATCCAAACTATCGAAAAGGAAAATCAATGATAATCTGAAGATGCTTCATATGATCCTTTTTGGAAGGAGGGAAAGGTAACTCAGATTAAGCTATTAATCATGCACAGTTCAAGATCACTTTGTAAACATTCTCACCCAACAAAATGCACATTGTAAATTGGCTTCAGTGCCACCCACAATCATATATAGGTATCCACGTGGGCATTTGTCATCTGCTCACACACATTTCTGCAACAACACATACAAATGCATGGTGCTGCAATAGTGTTGCAATTCAGTTTGGGTTAACCTGAAACTGACCCAAGCAACCCAAATTATAAATGGTTTGGGTTGATATTTTTTGGGTTTTGGGTAGTGTAATTTGGTTCTAACCCAAATTGAATTGAATTATGGTTTTAAATAACCCGAAATCAAAACCGAATTACTTGATCCAAATAACCCAAAATTAAAAACCGAATAGCTAATCCAAATAGCTCAAAATTCTAAATAACCCAAGTAGACTAAACGATTTAGTATTTTTAGTTGTGCTGTAACATAAATAATAATACAATATTATTGCTCATAATAACTTCATGTACATGAAAATCATAATTAAATGGATCATACCCTCTAAGTTGAATTACATTTTAGAATGAAGTATGCAATTTAATCTTTAATTTAAAATAATTCTTGAATTGTATTGTCTTAAATTTTGATTTGGATTGTGTTTGAAAATTAATATTTTGGATAATTATTAATGATATTTTGTGGATAAAATTTTTAATGTTTGCTAGCATTTTCATAGTTAATTATTCATATAATAAATATATTTAATAGAATAAAATTTGTAAGTTTTATTTAAAGTGATAATGCAAATATAAAAATTGTTAATTCAAATTGGCTACTTAAATTATTAAACCAAATTGTCAATTCATTTTCAACTCAAATTTAATTGATTTTACAAATTTGACTTGGGCTAAGATTGTAGAAAATATGTTATGGCTTGGTTTTGGGTTGCAAATCGGGTATCGGTTTAAGCTCAACCTAATCCTAACCCTATTTGTAGAAATTTTAGCCCAATCCTATTTGTAGATTGGGTCAGGTTTAGGTTAGTCTAATCTTGACCTAAACTTCTAAAATTCAGGTTTACTTTTCAGTTGACAATTCGAGTTCATATTTCTTACACATACACATTTTTTACCTACTGGAAATACTAATTAATTGTAACAAACATGCTTTTAGAATATAGATTTTGATATACTAATCTTAAAAGCAAATATTAAAGGATTAATGTGTTAAAAGGAACATAAGGTGATATTGGCTTTCAAAGGAAAGAAGTGGAAGTAGTGGCTTGGTACTTTGGTTTGGGTAGAATTTTCCAATTTGGATTAGGATTTGGTTAACGTCAACCCGATTTGAACTGACCCAAGTTACACCCCTATGCTGCAGTTTGCCGGTTTGGTTGGCACAACTTTATTTCCCCCTATTTCATGTCCAATCCTTGATAGGACCACTAAATCTTCAGTTGATGGCCTGCAGAAGTATGCTCTTTCTTTCATAAAAAGATGATACTGATATTTCATTCATCTGAAAAGGCACCTGAAGGTATGGTCTTTCATCAGCAAAGTTGTATTCTAAATGTGGTTTATCAGCTATTGAGTATAGGTCACTAACACCTGAATTCAATAACAGAATGTCCTGATGGTTGAAAATCGTATAATTTCCTCTATATTTTAGTTCAAAAAAAGGATCTGTTCACCTGATTAATTTTGGTGTTGCTGGTGCTTCGCTTTTTTTTTTTT
Organism: Pouteria campechiana; assembly: GCA_036873735.1. Lineage (NCBI taxonomy): Eukaryota > Viridiplantae > Streptophyta > Magnoliopsida > Ericales > Sapotaceae > Pouteria > Pouteria campechiana. Next base: position 31,649 of record JAYJMB010088825.1, on the reverse strand, counting down.
TTCAGTTTTCGAGCTTGCAGATTGCTGAGAATAATTTCTGTTAATGAGTCCCAAAGGGTATTTCTGCAGCCAAAGGCCCCACCATGAATTGTTAAGAAGCACCCCACCCCATGCCTCAAACTTTGCATTTGATTTGTTAACTTCCACATTTAATCGCTGTTCTCATCTAAGTGCATTATTTTTGTAATTTCTCAATGGCTTTAAACAGTGCAACAATTGTTGTGAGCCTTGACTAACAACACTGTCACCATTCTTTTCCCTTGTTGGTTGAGGTAAATATTAATTTTCTCTTTAATATAAGGTTTTCTTGTTTCCTTATTTGATAGTTCCATGCTTCTTTGTTTTAAATTTCGTAGTAAAACTGGAAATTCTGTTCATCTTTAATTAATTATTTTCTTTTGTTTGTACTTTCTAATTTTGAAAAAATATGAATAAAATTATACTTCTTGTAACTGGGATTTAGGGTCTTCCTTGCTAGAGGATCATTTGATTTTCTCCTAGTTCTTGCTTTTCCTTGGTAGGAATAAACAAGGCTCCATTTGGTAACAAGGAAAAGTGTTTGAAAAGGGCCTTGTTTCACCACTTTTACTGTGATTTGACATCTTGACTACATAACAACTCTACTTTTACTTACTATTACCTATGTTTGCAATCATTATTCTCCATCTTTTCATACAAAAAGCCTACCTATTTTATCTTTATTCGTTTTATTTTTAATCATTATCCTCTATCACATTACATCATTCCTTTTTTTCTCCACTTTTCTATATTACTTTTTTTTCTCACCTATTTTCGCCATTCCCAATCAGACCCTTAGAGTGAGTTTTGTAACAAGAAAATTTTCCTCCTTTTGTTACTTTCTTAATTAATATGACATTTTAACTACTATGTCTTTCTCAAGCTTTTTCCTCATTATTACCTATACTTTCATTCTACCAAAAAGTCTTTCTATTTTATCTTGATTTACTTTATTTCTAATTATTATCCCCTATCCTGTTACATTATTCTCTTTTTTTCCACTACTTTTCCCTTTTTACTTTTTCTTTTTCATTTCTATAACTCTTTTGCTGACCTAGCGGTGAGAAATAACTCTTGATAATGATGATGATTTCTATACCTCTTTTCCTTCTTATTGAACACACCTTTAGTTTGTTTTCCTCACTATTGCATCAAATCCTGCTTCAAATTGACACTTTTCCTTACCTTTGCTATCTCTATATAGTTTGAAATAGATCTTCCTCCCATGCTGCTGAATCCTTGGTTATTTCCTTTGGTATTCCGTCCAAGCTTTTTCGTTTTCTTTTTCTTTTATAATTGGAAGGACAATGAGAAAAAAATGAATAAAGTCATCTGGATGGAGTAACAAGGAGATGATAACCTTTCGATGTTGCTGTTAACCGTGGCATTAGTTTTGCACTGTTTCTCGTGAGAATGAATGTTCAGAATGTTTCTTTGTGTCTTTGCTTCCTTGACAAAAGATAATTGATGCTCATTATTTGCAGGCAGTTCATGTCAAGAACAATATCTCTCAGTTCTCTGGTTTTGTTTGGCATGTTAGTGAGGTATGCATACTCTAGAATTGGTCACTGCATTCTTCTTCTACATATTCTTTCCTGTACCTTGAACCATATTGTTTGGGAGTTTGAACTGAGCATGCTCGTCATTATTAAGTATCTTTCTATGTTTAATTTGATAAACCAAACTTGTGGAAATTTCTGACGAGTGGTACATGCATATGTATGGTTTGTAGTTGGGATTTGGCTTACAGGAAAAGCAATGAGCTAAGAAAAAAGAGAAGCTTGATAAATGTTTCAAAGATTAGCTGTAGGATTTCTGTGATTTGCTTGACATGCCTTTTCCAAACTCAGTGAAAAAGGTGGAGATCTGTTTTTGTTATCTTATTGTTGAAGTGGCACCTGGTTTCCTTATTATCATCATTAATTTTAATTTTTGGTAGGCCTTCAAAAACTATTTCTTGTTGTTTTAAGGCTACATAAATCATATTGAGAATAGTCATTTATCTCTGCGAGAGTGGGCTTCACTCTGTTTTTCTGAATTGCACAAGTACATATATTCTATGCTGTTTCATTGGATGGAATGCACCCTACCTTGTGTTTGTGGCCTGAAAATTGGAATTATCTTGTTGTTGATGGGTTGCAGATACTTGCAAAAATGAATGGGCAAAATTAATGGACAGTCCAATTTTCATGAGCAGGCATGATCCAGCTGATTGATCAGTAAGCGTATTTTTCAGTCCACAATGAGTAAACGGTGGCAGTGCAAAACCTCAGTGTTTGATACATTGGTAAAAAAACCTAAAATGCAGATTTGAGTCTGAGGGTAGTCACTTGTACAAAAAGCCAAAGGGTAGGACCAACTCTAGCATTTCCCTCTTGGGACCCTGCACATGTGGGACTTCAGCAATGAACAAACATGATTTTGTGATCATTCAATATAATTTTCAATCATAATAATTGACAAATTCCGTGAGCCATTGCTCTAAACTCAGCTTCTGCACTTGATCGGGCTACAACGTTCTGTTTTTTGCTTCGCCAAGTTATAAAATTTCCTCCAAGAAAGGTACAATAATTTATATTAGACTTCCAATCTACAAGAGACCCTGCATAATCTGCATCAGTGTAGGCTTCAAGAGAAAGTTCAGAGTTTCTCTTAAACATTATTCCTCTTCCAGGATAGTTTTTTAAGTATCGAAGCACCCTGTAGACAGCTTGAAGATGGACCTCCTTGGGGGCATGCATAAATTGACTAACAATGCTCACAGAGTAGGTTATATCTGGCCATGTGTGGGAAAGGTAGATAAGCTTTCCAACCAATCTCTGGTACATTTCTCTATCTACCACTCGATCTTCAACAACTTCTCCAAGTCTATGATTCTGCTTAATAGTTTTTGCAATTGGTTTGCTTGCTAACATTCCTGTTTCCTTTAGGAGATCAGTGACATACTTTTGCTAAGAAATAAAGATTCCTTACCGAGAGTGCACTACTTCAATTCCAAGAAAATATTTTAGTCTTCCCAAATCTTTTATCTTAAATTCTTTGATCAAGCATCGCTCTAAAGCTTGTTTTTCTTTTTCATCATTTCCAGTCACAATTATGTCGTCTATATAAACTATCAAAATTGTGGCACTCCTTGAGACTGAATGCTTGATGAAAAGTGTGTGATCTCGCTAACTCTGCTTGTATCCCATAACTAGCATTGCCCCTGTAAATATTCCAAACCAAGCATGAGGAGATTGTTTCAACCCATGCAAAGCTTTCCTTAACTGACATACTTTACTCTTTTCAACTCTTCCAAATCCTAGTGGGATGATCATATAGATTTCTTCCTCTAGATCGCCATATAAAGAGGGTGATTGAGCTAAAATCCTTTTCAAATCATTTCAACCTTGGGCCAAGAGCAAAAATCTTCATACTATTCATTCAAGAGCTTCAATCTTTAAATCAACATCTAAGGCCTTCTTCAAATACGCAGAGGAGGTCTTTTGCAACCAAGAGAGGAAATCAAAGTCTACAAATCTTCCCCTTGCACTCAACAAGAAGCACGTTTAAAGTGTAAATTCCTTTTACTGTATTTGTTTGTGCATTGCCTTAACTTGGTGTTGGAGACCAAAGTTAAGAAGAACAATCGGTTCGTTGGAGAGTGTGTCATGAACAGTTTGTTATTGTTTAAACTCCTTGGAGCTGGAATCCGAAAAAGTGCAGTGACACTAGTTTATACCCCTTAAAGCTTATCTAGAAGAGTGTCGTGGTGCTGTGTTTACTCCCCCTAGAACTGAAATTTAGAAGAGTGCAGTGGCACTAAGCTTATACCCTATAAAGTTAGTTTAGAAGAGTGCTTGGTTCACTAGTGATTACACCCCCTAGAGCTGGAATCCAAAAGAGCACTAGGTGTACTATTGTCTTCTCTTATAAGAGACATAGTGGAACCTAAGGCACTAGAGGAGAGTGCTCTTGGAAGAGTGAAGTAGAGCAGTTGGCTCGAACCACTATATACTGTGTGCTATTTGTGTTTGCCTTACTTTCTTGCATTTACAGCTTTAACATTTGTTTCATCTAAATTTACACACAAGCAAGAAAAAGAGGGAATTTGATTAAACTGGGGTTAAGCAAGAAATTTTTATAAACCTAATTCACCCCTCCCTTCTTATGTTAAGCCAAGTTTATGGGACCTAACAGTTACAAGATTGAAGGAGCATTTAGCCGGAAGGTACAAAAATGTTAAAAATTGCCCTAAGGTGTGCCCAAAAGTTAAAAAGTAAATGAAAAGAATTTTAATGCAAGGAGTGAGCTTTCGGGAATCAAGAAAGTAGCACGAGAAAAATATTTTTGAGAAATTATATGGATTTCCAAATACCGTGGATGTGGATAATGATGAGGATGAAGAAGAGAATGATAATGATATGAGAAGGGCTATACATGCCTCTAGAGTGGAACAATGCAAGAGGGAGTAAATGATTCAGCTAGAGGGTAATAGGTCAATGTTCCATGGGTCTATTAGGGAGGTTGGTGGTAGCAGTGAGAGTGGTGTAAGGGGTAAAATTATGAGATATTTTGTGTGAAAATGGCTGAATCTAAATTTTATGGGCAAGTGGGTGAAATACAAAAGAAAATAAAGAAAACGTTCAATAAGGGAAGGGACAATGTTTCCCAGCTTGGAAAGTTTAGATTGAAGTTTTTTTTTTATAATGCAATTCCAACACATGCAATGATACGGTCTCATTTAAGAACTTTGTAGTTGTCGTTCAAAGAGAAGAGGAGAATGTAAAAACCCCTACAGAAAGGGATATTTATGGAAATATTTGAAGGAAGAAGTGACAGAGATAAATGACTGGATCAATAGTCAAAAGCATCATTGGGATATTTATGGGGTTACAATCATGTGTGATGGATGGATGGGCCCAACAAAAATATCCATAATTAGTTTTGTGGTGTATAAATAGATGAATATCAGCATTCATAAAGTCAGTAGATGCATTGGCATATGTAAAGGATGGCGACTACATGGAGAAGGAACTGAAGAGAATGATTGACTAGGTTGGTGCAGATCGTGTAGTGCAAATTATTACTGACAGTGGGAGTGATTATAAAAAAGTTGAGAAAACATTAGAAGAAAGATATTCTTTATATTGGACCCCTTACGTTGCATATTGTATTGATTTAATGTTAAAAGATATTAGTCGTCATCTGGCTGTACAAAAAAATAAAATAAAATGTACATACAGTGACTAAGTTTATATACAACCACAGTTAGGTTCTTGCTATATTTTATACGATATCTATATATGATAGAAAGATTATTTGTCCTGATAAGACGAGATTTGCTATAAATTATATTGCATTGAAAAGCTTGTACAAGGGTCATCAAGCCCTCACTTATGCTTTCAACTCCAATGAGTAGCGTGCCTTAAAATACAAAAAGATGGCAAAGGGGAAGCACATAATATTTTTATGACATCTTCATCTTGAGATCGTTTAAGATAGGTATTGGACATACTGGAATCTATCTATCAAGTTCTAAAGATAGTATACAATGACACATATCTATCTATGGGTTCCATGTATGAGTTCATTCGTTTTATAATGCAAACAATGAAA